>BSBK01004525.1:122500-290000 GCA_027943335.1 Chamaecyparis obtusa
AAATTGGAATAAGATTGGCTGAATTGGCATCTTTATTCCCTCCGACTCTTAAGTCACAAAAGAGGGAAACTAAACTGATGCACCTATCTCAAAATTACCGAGTAAGTATTAATGTAATTTTTAATTATAACAAAAGTTCAATAATAGTTTTTATGTTATAGTAGTCTTCTATGTCATTAAAAAATAAGTGGATGTGTTGCTTTTACAGCTTTTTTTGTGTAATTTTGATCCTCATGGCCATGATGAGGGTACCGTAGTTGGTTCAGGTAGATCGCATGTTGGACTATATTTTTTTTTACTCTCTAACAATATTGTCCATGCTAATCACTAGTTTTGTTATGCTTTAACAATCTTGTTAGGAATAAGGTGTCTCAACCTTGGATAATTCCTCTTCTTACTATTTGTTTTGTAAAATGTATTTCTTGCAAATAATGTAATTAAGTGTGAGTATACATTTCTAGTTGGCATGTTGATGTGTCGGCATCTTGAATTATGTGTAAGGAGATCATGGCTGAAATGGTTATGACAGATTCCTATGACACGTAAGAGTTATGTCTAGAAGATTCAATGATGGGTGAAGACATGCAAGACATGTGGTAATTGATAAAGTTGAGTACTATACACTCTTCTTCAATCATGGGGTTCAGGTTCCTATTTTCTCAGAGAATGGTAAAACCCTAATATGGCTATCTTTGGAAGTTTCCCTAAAAAGGGAAGCGCATGATATAAACATTTTTTAGGGTTCCAAAGATAGGTGAAGTAAGTGTATTGTTGGAATGTTTTTATGTTGCCACGATTTGTCTTCAAGAGTCAAAAAATCTTTTGAAAGAACTTGCATTGCAAGTGTATTGTAAACTATAATAGTTTTGATTAATACATTGTGCAGGTTTTGGAGTGCTGGGGTTTTTATCGAAAGGTTTTACCCAGGGTAAATCATTGTGTCATTCTCTATTTTCTATATGCATAGTATATGGCTGCAATATCATTGTTAAAGTAGTTAACGAATATAAAATTGTAAGGATTTAAAAGAATTTGCACAATACTTTCCTTTAGAGATTAGTGTAGGAAGTTGTTTCCACACCTGAGTTTCCTTACAAATCTTATTCTTCAGCACGTGTCAATGATCATTTACTATTGCTGCCTCATATGATGGCAGGCTCAGATGTACTACATCCTGCAATGTCAGCAACATGTAGCATGGCCATAGACACCATGGCACCACCTACTCATACACAGATTTTATTTTCTCTATCATTCTATATATGTTTATTTCCCTTGAAGTGTTCTTTCTTAGGGCCATTTCGTAATCGATTCAATTTATGCAACAGGGGATGGAACACTTGATGGTGATTTTCCTGGATGTACTAGTATTGCTAGTATGGGAATGGTGAAGGATTGCATATTGCTTGTGAGCGAAGAAGGAGTTCCCTTGAAAATAGAAAAACTTCTAGGTACTTTAAAGATTGGACTTTTCTTTTACTATACAATTGTATGTTAATTACACCTTGCATTCAATATGAGAAGATTACATCTATTGTATTCTTATTTTATACTATTACGACTAATGATCCCATGATAATTTTGTAGGGAATGATATTTTTTATAGTAAACTTAATGACAAGTGTTTACGGATATTCAGGCCCATCATCTGTATAGGGTGGAACATCATATCTGAACTAAAACCCCAATCCACTATTTTCATTTCATATCATTGCTAGGATAGTTATCATTACATCCATTTTTTAATCTAACACTATTTTCTTTCTTAAAAGGTGGAAAACCCAAAATCAAAAGTTAAAGGATGATCTCGTAGAGAGTATGAAAAATTTTTTTGGACCTCGTGCATTTGAGAAGGGTAAGATCCTTCAAAGATTCAGGATATGTTTGAGTTATATTAGGGACTAGTACAGGTGTACATTAACCAAAAACCCACATTACCAGTGCCCCCCTTGCATTCCTGATTTAGAGTGGAAATCTCTTATTCTGGATGCGAATGAGAAAACTAAAGTAAAAAAAGGAAATACACCACTAGAGAATAGAAGAAGGTATGTGATATTGTTAAGAATGTAATTATGTACTAAATACTCTTCATATTTATATGAACTAACATATTTCAATCTCTTCATAGATTTCCTGACACATCAAAGGTAACAAAGGCAAGATTGCAAATGCACGAGCAACACAAGCTAGGCTCTAGCTATTATTAGAAACTTGTTGCACGAGTTGTAAGTGTTAATATTGTCAGAATTGAATGAGGAAAAATACAATCTATAGATGGCTTTTAACACTGAAAATAATTCTTTGATCTTTAAATATTTATTTATAATTTGAAATCTTTTTTTGTTTTGATGAAACAATAAAATAAAATTTGACGATACCAAGAAAAAATGCAGGGCGCAAAGTCCAATGTAAGTCTCATAGAAGAGGACAAGAGAATTGGCTTCCAACAAGGCTATAAAGCCATGGTAGAAAGAATAAGAAGTGCACAAGGTTCTACTGATGGATCTGTTGCGATAAGTAAGCTAAATAGATGATATTTCAAATTTAATTATTTACCAATTAGTTTATTTGATGTTAAGTTCCAACATAAAGTGAGTAAATTTTTTTTAAGTAAGAAAATAATGATAACATGAAAGAGTATGAAATTGAAATGCAGCTTGTCGATTCTTTCCTTATACAACCTATGCATGTTGATGATAATGAGGATGTGCATCACAGTAATACAAGTAAACATCTTAAATTGATTGGTGTAGTAATACAAATTTAATTGCAATTGGTGTTTGGATTAATCTAAAAATTTCTATTGTAGCTGTAGAGAGTGTAGAGGCTGTTGTTAATGAGCATGTTGAGGTTGAGGCTGAGGCCAGACAAACTGACCTCGATGTTGATGATGTGACTAGATCAAGTAAAGAGCTATACGATTATGGCCTATAAAGTACTGAAATACTTTAAAATGTTTTTAATGTTTTTAATTATAATAAAATGTTTTTAATTTAACCCTTTTATATGTTATTGCAGATGACCCCCCTTTGCATCAACAAAGAACTAGGTGTGCATTGAGATCTAATGAGAGGGTAGATGATCATCATGATGATATTGATACTCATCTTAACGATTACATCTTAAAAATTAGAAATCAAAAGAAAAAAAAGAAATGATTGTCATCTATGCACCTTAATTGATAATGACTGATTTTTATATGCCAATGAATTTAATTATGTGGTAGTGAATGTTCATAAATTTTATAATGTGTTAATGAATGTTATTTTGTGATAATTAATGAATGTCACATTTTATTAATGTGTGAATGAATGTTAATGAATGTTATCATATGATAATTAATGAATGTTACATTTTATTAATGGATGAAATAATGAATAAATGTTAGATGTTAATGGGGAATTTAGAGTGATGTTAGGAGGGGGGGGCAAATGAGCTTCCACCTTCACATGGTTGGCCCTGTTTAGTATAGAATATAAAACTATTCTTGAAACAAAGTGAAGCTCAATAAGTTTGTTCCTTATATAGGGTCTCAAGTGTAGCTTTTATCCCACTCTCAACATTGCAAGGCTTCAAGTGGTGTTCTGATATTGGTTTCTCCATCTCCCACTGACATCTTGTCTTTCTCCTAAGAACTCTCACCAAGCTCTGATACATGGATGAGTAGAAGATGTCCCTTACAGGCTACACATATATAATATGGTAGATCTAGGGAACAAATATACTACAACATAGAATGAGTCAACTTGAATCTATAGTTTCTTCATTCATAATGAAAATTTAAATTACAAGCCATATTTTAGATTTAATATTCATATTCATCTTCATCATGATCATGATCATAGCCATCACGGTCAGCATTTGGTTCAACTTCATTTGAACCACACTCCATGTCAGGTACCATTATAAGGCATGGAGTGTGGTCATACCCATGTTACCATAATAATGAGTTAGCCTATAAAATTATGAATAAAATACCTTGTGTATCATATTTATAATACTGCAGGTGCACCCAAGATTGGCCCAGGCACCCAAGTGCCTACCAAAGGAGCCCAAGTCGAACCCAGAGGAGAACAAAAGTAGAACCAGAACCAAACCTCAAACAAAGAATCAGATAACTTGGCTTTTTTCTAATTCAAGTTTATTTCTGAATTCTTCTCCAATTCCAACTATTCCATATTTTGTTTTCCAATTTTCCTTCTTCCTCACTCCAAATTCAAGGATCACCACCCATGACTTATGTTGTTATATCCTTTTACTAATTATGTTATTTCAAGGATCACCACACATGACTTGGTTAAGATGATGAATGTTGTCAATGCCTTTATTACCAAGGAATCACCGCCCACCATTAATGAATATTAATGATCATTATTTCCTAAGGGTAATCAATGTTTGTGTATGCTAATCACCCAAGTTTTTGGCTATGATTTGCATGTTGTGAGGTTTGTTAGAAGTGGGGGTATGACATGCTAGTTGGATTATAACATATTGACACTTACACCATGAAGAAGACAAATGATTAAATAGAAAGAGAGGACCAACTGAACCATCTTATGGCCAGTCTATATCACATTGAGAAACAACGTCAAGACTCGAGAATCAAAGCAATCAAAATTTTCTTCAAGACCACGAATGATCAACAACATTCCATCAGAAAACAAAACACTAATCTATATTATCATTAAGCCATAAAATATGTCTTTAAAGTTTAGAAGCATCACAAAAACTTTCAAGAAACATAGTTCTATCCAAAACGAATACCCTCCAAATGATTATGATTATGATTATGTTGATGTTGATGTCTATAATTTATATCTAATGATTATGATGATGTTGATGTTGATGTCTATAATTTATTTCACTTACTGATGCTTGCCTAGATTGAATTTTGAATTGCCAGGCTGGAGAACACTTTCAAAGTTTAGGGTTTGTTCTACATGATACTCTTAGTTACAGCTCAAATGCAACTCAACATATTTTTGATGCTGGGCAACCCACTGTAGAAACTCATCTACAGGTGAAATTTAATGCTATGAATCTTGGCATTGTTAATGTTATTACTTTTTCTCATGTTTCATATTTGTGAAAATATTTCTTGGCACTATCTTCTTTTTCAATTCCTATATTTGCAGCTTTTTAGATCATTAACTTAAGCATTACATGTCTTTGTTCAAAGTTTATTCTAACACTATATTATATCTTATTCTTATTACAATGTTCTTTGTTGTGGGGAAGGAGGTCAATCTTCATTGTCTACATTGTGGGGGATAGTGAAGATTTCTTTGACAAATAGCAGGTCTTCTTTAGTATCTTATAATAACATGCTAAACTAATAAAGGTGCTATGGGAATTTAATCTGCAATTACTAATAGACTAAGCATATTATTACTATGCTTAATGTTCCATTTAAATGCATTTAACACAAAAAAATTTTTTACAAAACTGAACCAATGGCATGTTTACAACAAAGATGTGTTGAGGAGTTTGCTCCTTGTTTAATGTTAATTGTTCTTACACAATCCACTCATACAATAGTGAAATGCTATGTGGAAGGGATGGTTGATAGTATTCCTTGAGGGAAGGGGGATTGTGAAAGACTTGTTATCATTGTATTGTGTATTTCTAATATGTTTGGTTGCAGGGCAGACCAGGAGAATGAAGGATCACTCACCAATTGCATGATAACCTAATTTTGAAGGGTCACTAGTTGAGGGGACAGTCAAGGTCTAGATGATTGGTCCATTGGAGGACCCTATTTCTTTGTATTAATTTCTATTCAAATTGGATGCATGGATTTCTTGTGAATTATCAGCTGCTATGTATCCTACAACTACATCTGTAAATCTGCATATACTTCTCTAGGGTTGTAAGCCACTTAGAGATCAAAATATAGAAACTAAATCAAAATCATTCTTTGTCCTATTTCCTTTTAACAAAGTTTCAACTATCAATGATATAATACATTTGATGCCCTAAGCTATCAATACAAATGATGCCTAGCTAGAAGCTCACGGGCTGTCCATTTGATAACCATAGTCAACATTTCAAAAAAATGGATATCCAAACATTTGAAAACCAATGGCATGCTTAAAACAAAGGTCTAATAAAACTCCCAACAATTCTTAAACATACTTTATCTAATATGATGAATTCTTAAACAATTAAGGTTGGGGTAGACATAGTTATCACACATCTTTTTGTGTGGTACAAGGAAGATTTGGCTAGGTCAAGTCTTCCTTCGTGCTTGCAGTCTACAAAATTAGACCTTTATTAACAATTGATCATATCAGATAACTAGTATGTTTAAGAATTGTTGGAACTGGTCCTTTGGCATGTATTAAACAGAATAGAATTTTCAACATATTATTATCATTCTATTTCTTTGTTGTAAACATGCCATCGATTCAGTTTTGTAACTTCACTATTGTATGAGTGGATTGTGCAGGAATAGTTAACATTAAACAAGGAGCAAACTCCTCAACACATCTTGGAAACCATTGAATTCAATAATAAATGAAACCTAACACCAACACTATTCCTTCCATTCACTTCTACCAAGAATAAAGCATTTAATCCATTCAACATTACATATAATCATTAGACAATTACATTTCTTGACTATGTAGAGGAACAATCACGACCAAAATGATCAAAACTACTTTCACCCTTGCACAAGCTATTCCAAACTTCAAGTAAAATGAGCAATATGCTATATCAAATCATTCATATTCATAGTAACCATTTGAATGATCATTTTGTCAATGAACCCTCTGACTGTACCCTTGCGACAGAGAAAGGAAACTTCAAAATAGAGAAAGGAAACTTAGTAAAACCAGTCTATGTCATTGATTGTGAGGGTACAATCATGATAAGTGCCTCTCAAACCTCTCCAAACATGTAAGATTATCTTTAAATACTTTATTGATCTCTTCTAAACATTAACCAAATCAAACCTACATTTGAATCCACACACAATAACCCCAAAATGAAGGGTTTTGTATCCTTTAATGAATCTCAGTCACTGGTAGTGCATGGACAGTCAAACTAGTAGTCTCCAAAGCATTCAATAAGTGACTGGATTGTATTTAATAAACACTATTCCTTTCATTCACTTCTACCAAGAATAAAGCATTTAATCCATTCAACATTACATATAATCATTAGACAGTTACATTTCCTAACTATGTACTAGAGGAACAGTCACGACCAAAATGATCCAAACATTTGAAAATAGTGAATCGATATCCTTGAGCATAAGCACCAATAACATCAAATAATGGAGATAAAGCATGGGCTAGGACATGACACCAGTAGAATGTGGTCATTTCAGAAAGCATTCATGATCAAATAAAATGCAATGCATTTGAAATTTGCGGTCGAATATGATGCCATATGCTCGAAAGATGAAGAAATCACATACCTTCTCTCACACTCAACTTTCGCTCCTCTATCCAATCGAAATAAAAATGATGAGGTCATTTCAAATTTTTTTTTCATAGCCAAATCTTCCTTGTACCACATGAAGAACATGCCATTGGTTCAGTTTTGTAAATTTGTTTTTTGTGTAATTAGTAATTGGTAGATTAAATGTAGATAACACCTTTATCAGTTTAATTAGCATGTTATTATCATATAAGATGAAGTATGTTTAAGAATTGTTGGGACTAGTCCTTTTGCGTGTATTAAACATAATAGAATTTTCAGCATATTATTATCAATCTATTTCTTTGTTCTAAATATGTCATTGGTTCAGTTTTGTAGATTTTTTTTTTGTGTTAAATGCATTTTTCATGAGGAGGGGTCTTGTTCTGAGAAGATTGATGAAGATTGTGCACCTCAAAAACCAATTCATAAGGTACCAATCATGTTTCCTATTCACTTATATTTTTGGATTGGTAAATCTCCTTATAAGTTTCATGTCCTTTCTTTTGATTACTATGGATGAGATATATATCTTACATTTAACTTTCAACTTCTTTACATTTTAGAATATGTAGTGTGTTTTTTGAGGATTTTACCAAATCAACTTTTAACATAAACCGAAAACACCAAATTGATATCTTGCCCTTTCAACTTGACAAAATATTTGCATTTGACCAATAACTGCAAGCAACTAAATGATAAATCCACATACCTGTATCTTTGTAAAATACCTAGAACATCAAAAAGATGGCTAAGTGGCTACCACCAAGATTTTTATCTACTGAATATGGGAAAAAAAAGCACCAAAAAGAATCGAATAGAAAACATGATTGGTCATTTCACAGAGCATTCATAATCAAATAAAATGCAATTCCTTCTCTCATGCTCGATCATCTTTCACCCACTCATTTTCTCTACAATCGAAATAAAAATGATTTGGCTGTTTCAAAATAGTGAATCGATATCCTTGAGCACAAGCACCAATAACATCAACTATTTTGATCTGTGGGTACCCTAATGTTGGCAAGAGTTCTTTTATTAATAAGATTACTCTGCAAGCTTGAAGAAGTGATATATTTTGGCAAATGAAGAGTGGAAAGACAATGATATTCCTGAGATCATGGATGGACACAATGTTGCAGATAGAATGGGAAGACATCTTTCTAGCCTGGCCCTGGATCCTTCAACAATTGGGGTAGAATCCAAACCCAGGCTAAAAAGATGTCTTCCTTTCTGTTGTGGAATTATCCCTTCTTTGGCCTCCACTCATTCCTCTTCTAAAAAATGGTTATCTAGAAACTTTGGATACTATTTCTCATCCATGCATGAAATGTGCTAGTGATCGTATAAAATTACTTTAGGCCTCTAGTATTGATGAGATGTACAAGTGTAAAATGTTTTTGCGAGACTGGGATCAATTTGTGCAATGTACATAAATGCAAGGCAATGATTATTCTCGACAATCGACAGGTATAAGTCTTCCAGGCCTTACCCAGTAGCTAGGACTAAAGATAACACAGCTCAAGAGACCATCATAGGTTGTCTCTTTCTTCGGTCTATATTATTGATAGAATGTTTTACCTTTCATTAGCTCATCAAATCTGGGGATTTGAAATAATTTAATAGAATATTTTCATGACAACGTATATTATTTAAGTTGACGTTGCATGAATTTATCTACTTCGTGCACTTGTAGACTATGAGGACAGCGATAAAGAAGCATCTCCTCCCATGGCCATGCTTCTTTATCACTATCCTCGTAGTCTACAAGTGTGTGAAGTAGATAAATTCGTGCAATGTCAACTTAAATAATATACATTTTCATGAAAATATTCTATTAAATTCTTTCAAATCCCCAGATTTGATGAGCTAATGAAAGGTAAAATATTTTGTCAATAATATAGACCAAAGAAAGAGATGACCTATGATGGTTTCTTGAGCTGTGTTATCTTTAATGTGCATATTCATCAATTTTTTGACACTTTATAATTCATTTCGACATAAGTGCTATACATTTGATAGATACAATGACAGAGAAAAATACTTTATGACAATTCTTGCGACAGTAATGCTATACGTCTGACAGGGCAACCTGTCAGAGATATGTTGCACTACTGTCGCTATTCCAACAGTTAAAATGTCATAGATATCAAATTTTCAATAGAATCTTTTGACAGTAATGCTATGTCACCGATGGGTGTATCTGTCAGAAGTTGGTGGCAGATCTGTCACTATTCCAAAAGTTGTAATGTTGGCAAGGATATCTTTTCGACAATTAGTTCCAATAGCGATTGTATATTTTCAATAGGTCTTTGTGTCATAATTCTGATAGATGGACTGTAGGAAATGCCATAACAAAGTTTTTATCATGTGCAAGTTTCCGAGGTAAAGGGGTGTCAGTAAACTAATAGATGTCTCTTTCATCGTAATTTGCAACGCAAAAACTATGACAGACACATGTGTCGAAATGCCGACAAATTAGTGTTGCAAATCCAACAAATGGCCATCAGAATTTGACCTCAAATGTACTAGTGTTTGTTCATCAAGTGTCAAGGTACCAGTGGGTTCAATATAATTATGGATTACATGAGTTTGGTATTAATCTCTAGTGGTTTTCATGTACAACTTCATTCTGCTGCACCATAAGGTGAAGTTTTCCTTAGAAAACTTTGGTCCCTCCTTTCTCATCATTGAATCTTTTCCCTATTGCAGTTAAGCATCTTTGAAATAAGAACCATGCTTTGATACCAATTGATGGTCCCAACTAGTGCTGAGAGGGGGAGGTGAATCAACACCCACTAAAACTTTAGAACCAAATATGATATAATCAAACCAAAACTGTAAGCAGAATAGATTCTATCATAGAAATAACAATCACATAATCAAACAATAAAGAACACCAGATTTATCACTTGGAAACCCAAATCGGGAGAAAACCACAGTGTGAGGAAACCTCACAAATTTCACACTCTTCTAAAGTTCACCCTATAAGGAGTCTTCCATGTTAAAGGATTAAAAATGCACTATTAGATACAACCTGATTAAGGGATTTAAGAAGTAAGGCCTATTAGAACCTGCCTAGTCAGAGGACTTAAAACATCTACATAGATGTCACCCAATTTTAAGAGATTTAATACAAGGGACCTATTAATGTCCATCCAAAATACTTGAATTTTTCTATTGCAATTGTTGGAGAGCAATAGAGGGTTTGATCTTTTAGAAATGGCTTTGGTGAGCCTGATAAGATCATTGTGATTCTCAATTGAGAATCATCACTAGTCATCACATGTGATGAAGGGTGCTCCCCTTAATACCACAAGCACATAACAGAAATAGAGAAACAACAACAATAATATGCAAGAACAGAAAATTGGCTTCTTATTATCTCCACAAATGTGGAATTACAAACTTTCAGAATTACAATATGCAAAGCCACATGGGCATTCCCTTACAATATTCTGTAGGACAAAGCCTCAAATCAGTACCCAGATCTACTACCTAGAACTGCCCTAGACAACACTACGGGCCTTCTTTATATAGGCAATTTCCACCGCCCGAGAAGGTTCTAAAAATTTAGCCCTTAGGGCCGACCAAACTTAGAATTATTTTATTTTACAATTTATTACATCAAAGTCAGCTCAAAATGAGTTTTGAAACCCAAACAGAAATTTTGAAGAAAAATTATTTTCTGCTATTTCAGGTGACCCAACTTTCGAAGACCATAAGTCATCGCCCGTTGACCTGATTGGCTATTATAACCCCATTCTAGAAATGCCATGAAGTGCTCTACAGGCTTGATTAGCGCAAAGCACTTGTCACCCAAATTTTCAACCTCATCCGGGGCCTCTAAAGCCTTCAAAACTAAGTTCAAAGTTTTTGTACCCTGCTGCCAATACTGAAAATCTTCAATATCTTCAAAACTACACCTGATCTAGCCATGAAACTTTGCTGGCAGGATGATATGACTGAGATGAACCTCCATACGTAAAATCAGATATTCTAAGATCGTAAGACCAACTTACTAAAAATAGCAAGTTTCCATAAATAGAAACTCTGCACAAGATAGCCCTTATTGAATACAAAAATAGAAATATTTTTGGGTGATGCAAGATTGCTCTTACACCCAGGATGCTCCTGCATCAGACACCCGGGGTAATTTGAGAAGTGACCCTGTCACGACTCAGGTGTGCAGAGGAAAACCAAGATGGTTAACCTCCTCCTTTGTTAGCCATGATGAATCTTCAACAGGTCATCCTTTCCATTTGACCAAATACTCTTCATATGTCATGTTCCTTGTGCTTCTGCCAATACAACTATCTAGTATGTCTTCAATCTCCTTGATATCTGAACTAGTTGCTGGAATACTCCACTGTGCTGCTGCAACCTCATCTTCAACACCTCCTTCATGATACTCTGTCAAATCTGAAATGTTAAACACTGGTGAAATATTCAGCTCAGTAGACAATCCTACCTCATATGCATTTCTTGAATCATGCTTCTTCAGTATCTTACATGGTCCAAACTTCTTCATTTTCAACTTGTTATATGTACCAACTAGAAACCGCTCCTTCCACAAATCAACCACGACTTCATCCCCAACCTGAAATTCCTTATGCCTCATTTTCTCATCTGCCTTAGTCTTATACTGCACATTCATCTTGGTAATATGCTTCCTCACCTCCTCATGGATGTTCTTCAAATGTTCTGCAAAATCCTTAGCTTCAGCACTACTTATGTCTCCTTTATCTATCTTTCTCAACTCAGATGCATTTCTTGGACTACTTCCATATACAATCTAGAATGGTGATTTACCATTGCTCCTATTGACAGAATTATTGTATGCAAATTCTGCCTGTGGTAAAATCAAATCCCATCCTGTTGGCTTATCTCCAACCAAACATCTCAGCAGATTTTCCAAACTTCTATTCACCACCTCTATCTATCCATCAATCTGTGGATGATGTGATGAACTGAACTTCAAATCTATCTTCAACTTCTTCCACAATGTCTGCCAGAAATATCCCACAAACTTAGTATCTCGATCTGAAACTATGGTCTTTGGCAAACCATGTAGTCTCACCACTTCTCTGAAAAACAATTCTGCTACATGAACAACATCATTAGTCTTCTTGTAGGGAATGAAATGTGCCATCTTCGAAAATCTGTCAACTACTACAAAAATTGAATCATGTCCCCGTTGTGTCCTTGGTAAACCAAGAACAAAGTCCATACTGATATCCTCCCAAGGCTTCTCTGGTACAAGTAATGGCTGATACAACCCTGTATTCTACTTCACTCCTTTCACCATCTGACATACTTTGCAACTGTGTACAAACTTCTTCACATCTTGCTACAATTGTGGCCAATAATAATTCTCACCAACCAAAGCAAGGGTTTTATCACGACCAAAATGTCCAGCCAATCCTCCACTATGCTTCTCCTTGATGAGATTCTCCCTCATAGAACTTCGTGGAATGCACAACTGACTCCCTCTGAATAGCATATCATCTTGGATGATAAAATCTAGCCATTGCGTCCTGTCTAGAGTAATAGGCTCTTTACAAGCTTTCCAAGCTCCACCAAAATCAAGATCCTCCGAATACAAATTCTTGAGTTCCTTGAACCCAACCACCTCAATCTGCATCTCTGTCAGCAATAGTTACCTTCTACTAAGAGCATCTGCAACCCTGTTAGACTTTCTGTAATGCCCCACCAGGAAACCCAAGAGGACAAGACATAAACCTCTATAAAAATGCAAGTAGTAAATTTCTTTTTTTAAATTTTAACTAGAATAATATTCATCATTACACTTCATATTTCTAAAAGAAGAAATAATTTTCTACTACTTGAATGTAATATTTATACAACTTAAGTCCTCGCAAGTCCCCTCACGTCGCTACTAAAGCAACAACATATAAACCATTTATATGCATAAGATATTAATGGAATCATGAGCTTAAAAGATCTACGTTCATTTTAATGCATCAAGTTAAATGTCCCTAACTTATTTCTTTTATTAAACATAAGTTAATCATCCAACATCATTATTCCTTTTATCAACTCATTCCATAAATTCATATTGATTTCATCTACATCTACTATTTTTTATATCACTTTTCTCTAATAATTTAGGTAAGAGATTAATATTCATTAAGGTAGGCATCATCCTAGGTACTTCATTAACATGAACCAAATATTAACATTAAAATCAAATTACTATTTTATTGCATTGTTTCATAACCATTCATTGTTAATAATTCCAACCACTAATCTATCATTTCACAATAATTTCCTTGGATTCTTTCATCAAGAGAGAATACATTATTATTGTGATACATCATTATATATAACTATATTTAAGATTATTTCCTTTACATGTGGACAACATAAGAGGATAGGAGAAATAACATAAACACTTTCTTTTAATGCTAGTAACATGTCCAATATTCCACATTCTTTTCCCTTTCTTTTACCTAGAACTACCCATCCCTTATGCATTGCTTTGAATTGAGATTGCATCAATACTACAAGACTCCTTTTAGGAGATTAAAAATTACATGAATACAAATACATAAGTACATCTCAACATATTAAAATATCCAATAAAAAATCTTCAATTGCAGATCTGGAAAGGAATATGTGCTAGGATCATCCAAAGAATCACGATCAATACCTTGATATAAATATTAACCACCCAACCACGTGGAACCAATAGGCCCACTCCCTCGAGCTAGGAGATAGAACCAAAGGCCCATACAAGAGGTAACAACTAGGAAATTCTTAAGGTGGTGATAAAATTTCCCCAAAGTCACAACACAAAATTAAAGACAAGAAGACCACAAGGACTACCAGAGGCATGATCAAATTTGGTAGAGACTCTAAGCTACAAGCTAGGTGAGTGTCATTGCATAGCCCTCACCCCTTAGGTTGTCTTGGTACTAGCCACTCTTGGCCCCGGCCCCCAAGTAGGTACATGCGAAACCGAATGCCTCTCATACAGACAAGGTCATTCAGTCGTACCTACACATAGGTACCTTCTCCCACTCTCATCCTTAGTCTTTACTAGCACTAAAGGCATGGGTGAGGCACAATTAATCTTGATTAGTGTGTAATTTCTCATTCTCAATTCATTTACTTAGGTTATCACTTGATTAAATAACTCATAGCAGGTTATCCTGGTACTAGCCACTTAGGGCCCCAGCCCCTCACTATGAGCCACTCACCTAGTGTACTTAGGTTCCCTAACATACATATAAAAATCATAAGAACATAATAGATTCATCATCAAGAATTCATATCAATTCCATAACAACATTTGATTGAGTTTAGGAAAACATATGTTGTCCCTAGTCCACTTGACAACCCTAAACCCAATATGGCATTCAGAATGTTTCAAACATATAAGAAGACATCCAAGTGATATTATAAACATATTTAGAGTATACATAGACCTAATTAACCAAAAAAAAATTCTAATAGCCTCTAGTAACCATACAAAACCTTAAAACTTAATGATGTTCTTAAACTGAATTATTTCAAGCAAGGATTAAATGCAAAGAATAGTCATCATAGAACAGTCATCCATATCTTTCACAAAACAAATAATAAAGCCAATCACTTAAGTGGAGATTTAGATAATATAATTATGGACTCTCAATTTTATTTTTAGGAAGATCCAATGGTGGCAAAGAAAGTTATGACTTCTGGTTTAAAACATAAAATTTTGGTTAGGGTTCAGACCTGTCTTCACTAAAACGGTTGTAATTTTCACAAAACATAATTAAAATTCACCAAACCAATTGGAAATGAAATATAAGACTTAGGAGAATCTTTGAAATCAAATTTAGACTTTTCTATGATCATATCATCCTATAGCATATGAATACATTTGACAGAAAATTTAGAATCAAGAATGGACAGGCATAGTCTGCCAAAATGTCAAAAATAAGGCATTAATTTGACCCTAAAAATAAAATCAAAGAGATACCCATTTGATATCTATGAATTTTACTTCCAATAAATCAATTTAGTAAAACTTTAGATGCAATTTAAATTATTATAATAATAGATCTTCAAAAATGGGTTGCTAAAAACCTTAAGAAAACACATGCCAATTCTTACAAATAAAAACTCAAAACTTTAAAATAACCATAGAAATTAAAAGTACAGATATAATAAATAATGATAATATATAATTAGATCAATAATCTATCAGAGACATAAAGTAACTAAAATATTCAATCCATACCTCATGTCCTATGAAGGTTGAATCAAAGAAGGAAGGAAACAAAAGAGAAGACAAATCCAAACTTGAGATGCATCCTTCAAACCCTATCCACTTTCAGAAATCTCCATGAAAGAAAGAAATAATTTCATAGCAAAGAATCCCTCTCTCAACTACTGAAATTTTTACAAAAATGTCTCTCTCCCGAAAGCAAAGATAACCAAAATTCTTAAAGACATATGCTTACAAACTCTTCCTCACATCTCCAAGTTTTCTCTCCAAAATCTCCATGAAAAGTAAGGCCATCCTCTCCTCAATTCTTCAGCCTGAAAATCTCCTCCCTTCAAATGAGAAAGTAGTGCATATAAATAGATTTCCAAAAGTTGAGAGGAAAAGTAACCAACTCCCAACTAACTCTTAACTAAAGGGTATTATAAAATAACTTAATATCATACAACTATATTACTCAAATATAAAATAAAAGATTATTTGTATTCATTCATACACATATGTAATATTATCCTAACATATATGCATATGCCATCATTAATTACATCAATATCTATATATATAACCTATCCTCATTATTAATAATTAACAATTAAGAATAATATACCTCGCATTATTTAATATTTAATTATTAATAATATTATACTTTACATTAATCCCAAAATATACACCATCAACAATATCTACAATAATTAACATATAATCACATATAAATTATATATATATATATAAATACATATATGTGTGCACCCATATATATATATATATATATATATATATATATATATATATATGCCAAATACCAAACACTATAATCTATAAGATTATGAAGTAATAGATCACAATATTATTACCTATTTATAATTACTATAGGATATAATCACTAAGGTAGAATAAAATCACATGCCTCAAAATAAATCTAATCATCCAAAGAGGCCATACAAATCATCTATGAAACATATCGAGAAAATTATAAGATCAAACAAGGTCAACCAAAGTCAACAAGGAAAGTCAAGCCAAACTCTTGAAACACAACATAGAAAGATTAACTAAGAATCATACCAAAAAGGAGAAATAAATAAAATGAGTAAACAAATCATACAACCAAATAAATTCAAGTGGCCACAAGGCACTAACTACAACCATGCCCAACCGGGTGCATTGGATCTGGGTTTTCGACCCAAAGGTTGACTGACAAAGAAGGAACCCTAATATTCCCAAATTGGAATAATGACAAAAGAAGACTCAGGTAGGGGCCTTAGTACTATCTCCATAACAACAACCATCGAGGATTTGAGGGCATGCTCAGACCTGTGAAGCCAGGTGAAGTCGATGCCCGGTACGTGCAAGCCTGCATCACAAAGAAAAAATGCATATGCATGGATATACATATAAAAGAAAACATTGCAGACAGATGATCAGGATCGATACATCGTGTTGACCTTAGCTATGTGAGTAACTATGACTTCGTCTTGAATTATGAAAATACATCATGTATATATATACACTCAAAGCATGTAGCATCATCATAACGAAGGTTAGAATCTCAAGCATTGTGTTAGTCTCATATCAATACTAATAACAAATCAACATAATCAAATCATCAAGTGAGATACAAGATTCATCCAAAGTAACCTTAATAGAAGAAAATATAAATAACCACTTATATATATCTATCAAGTACATATCATATAACATCCTAACTATGTTCATAAAGGTCTTGAAGGTACTCAATACATACACGGAGATAAATACATACAAAAATGATACCTTTAGATAGTATGTCTGATATTAGAATCATTGAGTACTAGCTTATGAAATTATTATAAATAAACTATAGGAATAGATCAAACAAGTATCATGTACAACTTAAGCTATAAGAAAACATCGAAAGATCTTAATTCTTTCAAAAACACAAAACTTATATTAGGGTTAGAGGGGTATTACACTTTCCACTTCTGTGTTTCAAAATAAATGTATAACTCTGCAAAAACTCAACCCATTTCAAATGCCTTTGATTAAACTTCCCTTGACTATTCAAATATTGCAAAGCTTGATGATCAGTATACAAAACAAATTCTTTAGGAAGCAGATAATGTCTCCACTTTTTTAATGCCTGAACTATAGCTTAAAATTCCCGATCATAGACAGAATATTTTCTCTTGGCATCATTTAACTTCTCACTAAAATAAGCAACAGGTTTACCTTCTTGGCTCATAACAGCTCCTATTGTAGTACCACTAGCATCACAATCTACTTGAAACACCTTATTAAAATCTGGAAGTGCTAAAACAACCTGTTCTGTAAATTTTTGTTTCAACAATTGAAAACTCTTTTCTGCCCCATTAGTCCACTTAAACTCTTTTCTATCCCCTCTCATTGTTTCAATCAAGGGTCCACAAATACTGCTAAAATTTTTGTAAAAGCTAGCCAAACCATGAAAAGATCTTACCTCAGTAGCACTCCTTGGAGTAGGCCATTCAAGGATAGCCTGTACCTTCTCTGGGTCCATTTTTAGACCTTCTGCTGAAACTACAAATCCCAAATACACTAACTCTTTCTTCACAAAATTGCACTTCTTCAAATTAATCAACAATTTCTCATTTCTCAACTTCTCAAACACTATATGAATATGCATCATATGTTCCTCCAATGTCTTACTAAAAATCAAAATATCATCTAGGTAAACAATGACAAACCTACCCAAAAATTATTTCAGGACCTCGTTCATGAGCCGCATGAAAGTGCTCGGTGCATTGGTTAGCTCAAAAGGCATGACTAACCACTCATACAGTCCTTCCTTTGTCTTGAAGGTAGTCTTCCATTCATCTCTTTCTCTAATCCGAATCTGGTGATATCCACTCTCCAGATCTATCTTTGAGAAATACACAGCCCCACTCAAACAATCTATAATATCATCCATTCATGGCAATGGAAACCTATACTTGATTATGATCTTGTTTATTGCTCTGGAATCTATACAAATCCTTCATTCTCCATTCTTCTTTGGTGCTAATATCACTGGTATAGCACAGGGACTCAGACTCTCTCGAATCAACCCCTTCTGCAATAACTCATATACTTGTCTGTTCAACTCTTCACTTTCTACTGGTGTCATTCTATGTGCTGCCTTGTTTAGAAAAATGGCTCCTGGAATCAAATCCATCTGATGACTAATCTTCCTTACCGGTGGTAATCCATCAGGTACATTATTAGATACAATATCCTGAAACTCATTCAACAAATCTGCAACCTCTACAGGTACATCCTCTACTTCTTCTTTACCAAATTTTAGAATTAAAGCAAAACACACATGCTCATGCCTCATACCATCTAAGAATTTTCTTCCATCAAAAAATGTTATTCTTGCATTACCACATACCTTTTCTTCGGTCTCCTTCAATGGCTTTAGCTTATGTCGCACTCCATCTTTTGTCAGGGAATAGGTATTCACATGACCATCATGTACAGCAGATCTGTCAAACTGCCACGGTCTACCCAACAACATATGACATGCATACATAGAGATGATATCACATAGTACCTCATCTTGGTACCCACTGATCTTGAACTTTACCAGGCATTGTTCACTGACCATGACCTTGTGGTCATCCTGCACCCAAGCAATCCGATATGGATGTGGGTGTTTCTATCTCTTGAGCTTCAACTTTGTCACCATCTCTTCTGACACCAAATTGTCAGTGCTTCCACTATCGATAATCACATCATAGCATTTACCCTCACACTTGCATCTAGTGCAAAACAAGCTCCTCCTTTGTTCAGGTTCATTCTCACCACTCAGCAAGACTCTTCTGTTAATTAGTGTTTCTCCTCTTTCAGCATCTTCATCTACATGTGCAACTATGGCCTGGTTTTCATTTCTCCTATCTATTCTGCCTTGGCGCTGAGGACATTCAAATCCCCTATGACCTTTTTCTCCATAGTGAAAACATGTTCCACGGAAGCCTCCTTTTCCAGATCCTTGTCCTCTTCCTCTTCCTCTCTGATCTCTATTACTCTGATCTTGGAAACGATTGGAATTATTTCCTCTCTGATTCTGACTGCTACTGGCCTCATCCTTCTTTTTCAGATCTTCATTTCGGCCACCATATGAGCGTCCACCAGATCTTCCACCATGACCTCTTCCATTTTGTCTACTCTCAAACTTCTTGTTTAGCTTTTCCTCTACTTTTAGGGAAAATTGGTATGCCTCCTCAATATTGTTCATTCAAACCAGATTCAACTCCTCCTGAATGCTTGGTCTTAACCCATTAAGGTATCAGGCAACTTTCTCCTTATCAGCTTCTGCATGGCCTATTCTGATGAGGAATCAATAGAACTCTTCTCTATACTCCTGAACAGATCTTCCTGCTTGCTTCAAACTTTGCATTTTCTTTAGTAGGTCAAGCTCATAATCAACAGGAATGAACTGTCGCTTCAATTTATCCACCATCCGATCTCATCTTGTGATTTTATCTTTTCCTCTTCTATTTCGCTCGAATTGACTTTCTTGCCACCAGATCTTCGCATGACCTTTCAATCTGGCCTTCGCAAATTTGACCCTATCAGGATCCTCAACATCTTCATACTCAAAATATTCCTCACATTCATTGATTCAGTCGATCAATTCCTCTGGGTTAAGATTTCCAAAAAATGTAGGAACCTCAATCTTAGGTCTTTTCCCAATCTTGGAAATTGCCCGAAAAAGTCTTTCTTCCTCCTGTTCACAATTTTAGCTTCTCCTTCTTGATATTCTTCTTTGGCTTCATCCTCACTTTCATCTCTGACATTAAAATTCATTCCTCTATGAATCTCTTCTTGCAATGCTCGCACTTGTCTCTGTAGCTCTCTAACCTCAGGTGTCATAGCACCAGCTCTTCCACCACGTTCTCTTCATGGAGGCATTTTTGCGATGCGCATTGAAACCCTAACCACGGTCCTGGTGAAAACTGCCTCACAGTCGGTTATCTATTTACATACTCAAGAAAACCTGGCTCTGATACCACTTGATGAAGGGTGCTCCCCTTAATACCACAAGCACATAACAGAAATAGAGAAACAACAACAATAATATGCAAGAATAGAAAATTGGCTTCTTATTATCTCCACAAATGTGAAATTACAAACTTTCAGAATTACAATATGCAAAGCCACATGGGCATTCCCTTACAATATTCTGTAGGATAAAGCCTCGAATCAATACCCAGATCTGCTACCCAGAACTGCCCTAGACAACACTACGGGCCTTATTTATATAGGCAATTTCCACCGCCCGAGAAGGTTCTAAAAATTTAGCCCTTAGGGCCGACCAAACTTAGAATTATTTTATTTTACAATTTATTACATCAAAGTCGGCTCAAAATGAGTTTTGAAACCCAAACAGAAATTTTGAAAAGAAATTATTTTCTGCCATTTCAGGTGACCCAACTTCTGAAGACCATAAGTCATCGCCCGTTGACCTGATTGGCTATTATAACCCCATTCTAGAAATGCCACGAAGCACTCTATAGGCCTGGCTGATGAAAAATGCCCGTCACCTAGATTTTCAACCTCATCCGGGGCCTCTAAAGCTTTCAAAACTGAGTTCAAAGTTTCTGTACCCTGCTGCCAATACCAAAAATCTTCAATATCTTCAAAACTACACCTGATCTAGCCATGAAACTTTGCTGGTAAGCTGATATGACTGAGATGAACCTCCATACATAAAATCAGACATTCTGAGATCGTAAGACCAACTTACTAAAAATAGCAAGTTTTCATAAATAGCAACTCTGCACAAGATAGCCCTTATTGAATACAAAAATAGAAATATTTTTGGGTGATGCAAGATTGCTCTTACACCCAGGATGCTCCTGCATCAACATGTATCTTCTCCTTGGTTGTTGTGCTTCCTTGCACACCCTTCTTTCCTTCTTCTCTTCACCTTTTCGTGGCTTCTTTTGGCTTACAAGTTCACTCTTTTTTTTGGGAGAATGAAGACAAACAATATTCTTCATAGACTAAAGAATATAGTCTTCTTTCCCTTTTCGCTTTTTTATACCTTTGTGCGTATAGGTTTCATTTTGAATTCAATGGTTTCCAAGATGTGTTGAGGAGTTTTCTCCTTGTTTAATGTTAACTATTCAAGCAACACTATTCCTTCCATTCACTTCTACCAAGAATAAAGCATTTAATCCATTCAATATTACATATAATCATTAGACAGTTACATTTCCTGACTGTGTAGAGGAATAGTTATGACCAAAATGATCAAAACTACTTTCACCCTTGCACAAGCTATTCTAGGTGCACTCCCTGTCGCGGTACAGGGCGGGGTCAACAGGTAGCGCCCCCGCTGCCAAGACCAATTTAGCACTCTCAAACCCACACAGAAGTCTATGGAACACACTATTTTCTGATTTTTTTCTGATCCCATACTCTTTTCTATAAAGCGCTTATGTTTTCCTTACTACCTCATTATGCCCTTCCTTTCAGTACCATAAGTTACTCATTTTGAACTATTTTTATTTGTCATCATTTTTAATTTTTTTTTAGAACCTTCGCCTTCCTGCTGCCAGTCCTTGCTGTCAATACACTGTATTCTTCCATTTTAATACCATATCCTTTTTCTGCCGTATGAACTCTTCTCTATTTTGTTTCCTTGACCATATGAAGTTCTTCATGTCCTCTTCTTCTTTATAACACCTACCACTACTGTCGTTGTTGGTGTCCGTATGGTCTTTGATGCCATACAATATCCCTGTTGCTGTTAATTGTATGGATGTGACTATCCTCCTCTCCACTGTTGTATTGTTCCGTAAGCCCTACATTTTAATTGTCATACACTACTTTTGTGCCTTCTACTATGCGTTACCTTATGATGGCCGTACGACCATCTCCTTTCATTTTTTTTTCTTACGGTTCTTCAAGCCTTCATTTATGTGCTATCGTATGGTCTTTCTTATGTTGCTACTTGACCGTATGGTACCTTTTTATTACCTTCAATTTTTTAGATTGTCATACGTTCCTTTTTCCTTTCACCCTAAGTTGTCGTATGGCTGTACGACCTTTATTGCTTCGCCTTTTTCTTCTTTTTCCATTTTTTTTTATTTTTTATTTTTTTTTATTTATTTTTTTTCATTTTTCAAATTTTTTTTTCCCTCCACCGTACGGTCATGCATAGTCGTACGGGTATTTTTCAATTTCCTATCTAGAGGCTTCTCTGGTCACTCGTACAAATGGCTCTCTAGTCCCCTGCATGAGCACTTGAGTCATTTTTCATCCTCTCGGTTGCTCTCTCCCTCCTCTCTGGTCCATCCTCTCCAAGGAAGGTTTCAATTTGGTCCCATTGATGGCATCATGTATCCATTTATCGAAAGTCCATAGAGTGTGTAGCCGTTCCCTCTCCCTGTCACCGAGTCTATTTCCAATGGAAATCCAAAGGTTTGGAACCATAAATTCTACCAGGACCATGGTCTCTTGCCCATACATCAGAAGAAGGAGAATCAAGATTTTGAATGCTACAATCTTCCACACAGGATTCCAGTCATCTCTCATGACGATGGTTTTCAGATTTCTCTCATCCCTGAGGTTTATTTCTTTCAACTTTACTTCTTTGTACAAGATGGGTTCCTCCTTGTTTTTAGACTAGTGTGTGGGTACGCTATCCATTGTAGCTTCTCCTTCTTTATACTCCCCATACTCTAGAGGATATTTATCTGGCTCCTCTTCATCGACGCTTAATGCATTACAGGAGGGTGAGAACATCTCATAGTCCTCCTACTGCCAATGGAACAATCCATTTAGTGAATCTATGTCATCCTCCGAATAGCATCCTCTGAGTTTTAGTATGCCTTTGGCATCCGAATCCATCCCCTCTCTACCTTCGTCTCATGGGTTATTCTCCCCTTCAGATTCAGATCCTGAGGAAGAGGAAAGTTCCTCGCTCACCAACTGGGTCTGAAGATCAATAGTAAACTTCTTGCCTTTGCTCTCCATCGAGAGTGTATTCTGTTTCCAGTTATGGTTTGCCTTTGCTACCACCAGCCATCCTCTTCTGAGTATGGTGTCATACCCTTTCTATTTTAATAGGATGACCACAAAGTCAAGCATAAATGGTTGTGTACCCATGGTGACTTGTTGTGCCATCAACGTGCTAAGGGGTTTAATCCTGTGCTGATCGGCACCTAGCAAATTAAACATAGGTGGCCATAGAGTGGGCTTTCCTAGCTTTTTTCATGTGTCCTCCAAGAGGATGTTTACCCTGGAACCACCATCTACTATAATATCTATCAGGATGGTGCTTAGAATGCCCATCTCCACAATGGCTAGATATCTGCCATTGTTAACGGTAAGCACAACTAGATTTGTTGCCGAGCTTGCTGGTATGGAAGCATCCGTGTGTCTTAGTTTGGGTTTATCAACCTTTGTACCCAACAGCACTATCCCCAATTGAGGCATGGTGTGTAGGAGGTCCTCCAGTTTCACAGGTACCTCTAGTTTGAGCATCTGCTATACAATATTTCTCTCTGCATCTGTGAAGTAGGGTCTGGATGATTTGTGTGTCTCTCCCCATTAGGCTTTCATGGCCCTTTCTATTTCCTCCCTTGCTTCCACCATTCTCTGCTTCTCCGTACGGGGATGGGGGTATCAAGCTTCCTTTGCTTGCCCTCAGGTAAGAGTAAGGATGGCTTCTTTAACCCGTGTGTTGCCTTTGATATCAATCAGATTGGCCCCTATGCCAGACTTCAGACAATCGACATCTTCATGGTTACCAGGCCCACACCACCGACATAGCTTTTGAGGGGTATCAGTATTACTACATTCCCTTGTGAAGTAATCCCACTCATTGCACGCCTGACATTGAATCATTGGGTGTCCCTTCACATCGTACTGGACTCTACTTCGGGTGGAATTATTATTATTCCCTCTTCCACCTCCTCAGTTTCCCCGATAGCCTCCGGAAGATGTGTTATTGTTTGAATCCGTCATCCCTGATGTGGAAGGTTGCTCCTATGTATAGAGCACTTGCTGGTTATGCACCTTCAGATTGTATGGGCATTCCTTCATAGAATGTCCCATGATTAGGCAGATGTCATAGAATGCCTTCTTGGGACAGGCACCCTTCATATAGCCGATCTCCTTACAATCTGTGCACCACAGTTCATCATCCTTGCTTGTTGTCCCCTTCATTGTCTTAAACTCCTTTAACATCTATTCCATATCCTTCTGAAGGGCCGTGACTTTCTTCTTCAGCTTCTTGTCGCTGCTACTCTCCTCTTCGAATGTATCATCTTTGGATGACGAAGATCTATTCTTCTTCTTTTTGGCCATCTTATTTTCGCTTTCCAGGTCCATGGCCTAGTTGTATGCATTATCAAAGGATTTCGGAGGTACGATTTTCAACTTCTATCATAGCTTAGAGTTCAAGCCCTCAACAAACCACCTCTTCTTTAAGCCATCAGCTAGTTGGCTTTCCATCTTTCTGACTAATTCCTTTAGCCGGCGGCCATACACTCGTACAGTCTCCTTCTTACCTTGCTTTGTTCCATAGATTTCAGAGACTATCTCGTTAGCATCTCAGAGAAGCCAAAATTTCTTTTTGAATGCTTTCTTTAGTTCATCCCACGTAGTTACCTTGGTTTTATCCAAGTTTGAATACTAGTCAATAGCCACTCCTCTTAGTGTGGCAGGGAACTTCTTCATCCATTCATCCTGGTCAATCACCCCATTGGCTGACCAGATGGTTTTGTATGTACGGCAATATCATGCTGGGTCATCCTTTCCATCATCATGGAACTTGGGCAACTTTTTTTTGTGAGTCACCATAGGTGGTTGGGTCATTTTTTGTCTGACACCACCGCCTGTGGTACCTGCACCCACCCCTACTATATTGCTTCTTCTAGTATTTACTAATGGCACTTATTGAGCCTACATAACTGGTGGAGCTGTGTTGTGTGGAGTCATGGGCTCCAATGTTATGTGCACCTCCCAAGTGTCTTCGGTCACACTATCTTTGGTACCTCCAGCTGATCCGTCACCGTCACCCTCAGCTATATAGTTCCCTCGTGAGCACGGTCTTCTGCATGTGGTGTATGGACCCAGTCTTCAAACCAGTTTCGTTCTTCCTAGAGGAAGGTCTTCAATGCTCATGTTTCCTTAATTAATTCTTCACTACTTGACACCCTTTGATGTTTCGGTGAAATGAACTGTTCCAATTCGGCTTCTGCACCTTCCGTGCCACTTCTGAGGTCCCCTTCGGGCAAACCTTTGGCAAGCTGGTCCTTGGCAAGTTGCCTGAGCCTACACCGATGTTCACATTTCTGCATGGATATCAAAGCCTTCTATGTGCCTTCCCCTTCATCATCTCGTGCCTTTTTATTTCTATATTTATTTAAAACATTGGGCATAAATCCTTTCCTCACTTCTCTTCCTGAGTACGTCTAGGTAGTGGTGCCAGATGTTTACCTGTTGGGGTAAACTTAGTATTGCACTGACATAGTACAAGAAATATAATAAATACAGAATATATTAGAGAATAATAAATACTTTCATTAATCATTCCGGACTGGCAAGTACATTTACATAATAATGATCATACAATACTATCTCTATGTCCAACCTCCGAGAGAGTATATAAAGTACCCAAAGGGCCACGACCGAAACATCATGATGGAACTGTCTAACCTCTCGGTCACTAACGACCGAGACTAACATAATACTTTATTAATATAATAACTGGTACATTCAAATACCCTGACAACATTTGCTGACTGCCCTCTTAAAAAGTCAACTGATTATTCCTATGTAATCAGCAATATGAATATAAATGACAAAATTTATTTTCTATGATTCATGGGTCAAACTTTATTTTATTTTCTCTCTATATCTGTATGCTATATAAATTCCCTTAATTAAAAAAATAGTTTGTCTACTTTTCTACAATTTTTTACATTTTCTTGAAAATCTGATTTTTTCAAAAAACCTTTATACTTTTGGTTTGCCGATGATTTTTTGCTATGGTTCTAAGTGTCATCCAAGTCTTTTTGGAAAGAAGTCTCTTGCAAGTGATTTTGTGAGTTGATTGTCCCTATTTCCTAAGTATTAACATAAGGGGACATTACAAGAGACAAAAGACAAGTGTCTCATTGATCACAAGAGGCTTAGGATGTAGATCAAGTGGGAGAGTAGGTGGGAATACAAGTGATTGGTGTTGAGTTGATTTGCAAACATGTTTAAGAGAAATGACAAGGAAGAAATGTGTAGGAAGGTGGAAATGAGAGCTTGGGCAGAGGTTATGAATGTGTTAAGAGCGTCCATCAAACCATGAAGAAGAAAAAAAGAAAAATATGATGGTCGCAGTTTCTCTGGTTGACCTGTATGCAAAATGTGGGAGCATAGTCAAGCATGTGCATTGTTTGATAGAATGTCTAAAAGGTATGTTGTCTCATGGTATACAATGATTGTAGGATATGCACATGCACAAAATCACATTTGTTGAAAAGGATTTAGAAACTCTCAGGAAAATGCAAATGGGCAAGTCTAGTGGAAAGGAAAAAATGCAAAAAATGGTGTGAGGAAGTAGGGTATAGAGTGTGGAAGGGAAGGAGAGGGATAACATGAGTAGGATAAAAATAGTGAATGGTGTGGAGGACAAAGGTGGAAAGATGGCCTCCAAAATGGAGAAGGTAGCGAAAAACAATAGTAGGGAAGGGCAGAAAGATAGTGTGTAGCGCAAGTATTGGAGTAAGCTTATATTATATTCTAAGAATAAAAACATGACTTGGACTTGGCAAGGCTGACCCGACTTGGGAGTCGGCAAAAAATTGGCAAGACTTGGAAAAAAATCAGCAAAAAACCAATTTATAGTGAGTCTCATGTAGAGTGAGTTTTTGGAGAGTCTCGGTGCCCTGAGAGTCGGCTAGGGTCACTCAGCTAGGGACTCGCTAGGACTCGGAGAGTCTTGGAACAATGATTCTAGGTGACCAAATGATTCCATAGAAGTTTGTGGTAAAAGAGATGGATTACTACACTCTATGGGATGGCTTTTCTTGCAACACTATTGTGGGATAAAGGTTGACAAAGATGAGGACATGGGTAAAGGAGGAGGTAGATTTTGATGATCCCAAGAGAAACATCTTCTACATTTTTTGAGAGCTAAGTATACACCTCCATAGTATTAATCTCCTAAAATATTATTAATTTCTTAAGTTGTCCTCTCTAGGTTTGTGGAACTTCTATTATATCATATATTATTGTCTCATAAAGTCAGATGGCTAAAAACTGTTTCAAAAAATTAATAAAAGGGATTTTTCTTAATGCACATGGTTAGGAGACCTCACCCTACTTGGTGTGCATTTATTAATATTCCATCATATTATTAGTTCCAACACATATTGAATGACTCATTTCTATGTTGAGAAAGGGCAAGCAAGCACATTGTGTAATTACGCTTCATCTTGGTTTTAATTATATAATAGGATATAAATGGTTGTAATATAATTTGGAGTAGGAATCAAATTAATCTTATTAGAAAAAAGATGGAATATAGACACTATGGAAAAAATAGTATAAGAATATTTTTTGATCATTTTTAATTATATCTTTTAGGTTGTGGGTATCTTACTTTAAGCCCTAAAACCTCCATTTGAGTAATAGTGTGAATAGTGAGATTTTGGTTAACAACATGATAAGTTGTAAAATTGAGAGACTATTGACTTTATTAAGAACTAATGTGAACATCACACTTTGTTTTCATTAACAAGGTGGCATGAAGTTTTAGGTTGGATCTAAAGTTGCATTGACCTCCTTTTATTGTATACTAGGAACAAAACTCAATGCAAACTTTGACTTACAATTACATAATAACCATTTATCGAATCACTTCACTACGTGGTACTAAAACAACCTATTATTAAACATTATCTTAGTTGTATAAATTGATACCATTAACAGTCCAGCTGAAACTAATGGATAAGAGCTTTACTTGATTACAAGTTGCTTAATGACCTCTTAAGTACAATAACCTTGATAGGAGAACTATCATTGGAACTATGGAATGAGTACTATGATGTTTTGGATGATGATAAGTTTGTTTAGTAATCATGAAAAAGGAAAAGATACACCTATGTTGTGAGATCTATGAGATTTTAGACATGGGTAATATTGAAAACAAACCTAGAATTACTATGCAATGAAAGTAATTAGAGAAGTAACAATCCATTTCTTTTATAATCAACACTCCAATATGATGCAATGCTTCTAGTTTTCATCATCACCCTTAGAGATTAACAAGGATAAATCCTAATAGAGACAACTAATCAACAATAAAGTAACATTAACACTAAATCCCTTGTGGGTTGTGATTTCATGTCTAAGTGAATGGGCTAGCAAACTCTACCTATTAAGGTTTTTGGTAAAGGAAAATGACCATTTAGGCTTATTGTAGTTGTTAACCCAATTAGACTTTTGGGACCTTGCATGTAATTTTTTCATTATGAATAATAAAGGTGGTGGAATTTATTTTGAGATCTTGGAATGAGTGGACAAAAATATCTTGGCAAAGGTTTCTTAGATTGAGAAATGGTGCGTATGCAACCTTTGAGAGAGACCATGTGAGGAGAAATATGTGTAAGTTTGACTTGTTTGGAAGCAACAATGTAGGTGGTTCTTGAGTGAAGGACACCCCTGTGACCTCAAGTTTGTAGGGGGAGGATCTAGGGGGATAACTCTAGGTATTGGGTTCATTCCAAATTTATTTGACCTTTCCTCATTTGTAGGATTCAGTGGAGTCCAAAATGTGTAACGGATTGTTAGGAAAGAGTTAAGAATAATGAATAACTTCCATATAATGTATAATGTGCCTCTAAATAGAGAGCTAAATAAAGTGAATGAGTTGACTACATTATAATCAATATTTTCTTAAGGGTACATGCTAAGTTGACACTATTTTATGTTGGTTCTATGTGTTTGTTATGTGTTTAAGAAGGTTATGTTGGCATTAAGAGATGGTAACCGGTAAGCTTGCTACCCGTACATGGAAATTAAGTATTGTCATTGATTGGCAAAACAGGAAAGAGGAAAGAGGTGTTTGACATCTCAATCTAAAGGTCTAAGGATCTAAGGAGGCCACCAGTGTTGGATCTATGAATTTTGTGTGTAAAGAGACTGGTTTGACAACCGGTGACACCATGAAATGAACAAGAGATCATTTCTGTTCATCAGAAGCAACCGGTCATCAAGGGAGAGGCAATCGGTAAACAGTTACAAAGACCAAGGAAACAATGCAACTGGTAAACAGAGGAAGAAAAGGTGATAGATCAAAGCTCTTACCTGTTCACAACAAAAGGATCTTAACCAATCAAGTGAAGACTTCATTATGATAAGATAAACCAAGGAAGTCATAGTCAACTATCTGTTAACCAACTTTTTGACTGGGATTTACTGCACTAAATCTGAAAGACTTTGAGTTAACATGATGATTGGTATGAGGCACATTTGAAGGTTCTAAAGCCGGAGTTTATGGCTTTAAAACATGGAGTTATCTCCTCCGAGAGGAAAGGTGTTTGACACACATCTATTTTTTTCTTTCATAAAGAAAATAAAGCAAGAGCATGCATCAAATGTTTCCTCAGTGAACTAATACTCCACTGGGTGATGAATCCAAAGGTGATCTGTAAACAGGTCACGCATGAGAAAAGTAATTAGGGCAATCACTCTATATATTCTCTTACTTGTAAAGAATATATTTTTCCCTCATTCTGCCAAAGCAAAGAGTGAACCTGTACGCTGGAGAAGCTAAGGTGAATAGAAAGGAGAAGAGAGAAGATTGTGTAGAGAAGCACAACAAAAAAGAACATACCAGCAGTGACCGGTGATGTTTCTCAGTTGAGTATAATAGAGATCTTATGAGGCTATGCAAAGCCATTTGTAAAAGGTCAATCCTTCTATTATTTTCTAACAATTACAATAGCTAAATCCCAATATTTTGGGTGGACATTAATAGGTCCCTTGTACTAAATCCCTTAATCAGGTGATATCTTTTTAGGTGTTCTATGTCGTCTAACCAGGTAGGCACTAATTGACCTTATTGTATCAAATCCCTTAACCGGGTCGCATCTAACAGTGCATTGTAATCCTTTAACAGTGAACGCTCCTAACAGGGCGCACTTTAGAAGAGTGCAGAATTTGTGAGGTTTCCTCACACTGTGGTTTTCACCTGATTTGGGTTTCCATGTGATAAATATGGTGTTACTTTTTGGTTGAATGATTGATGCTATTCTTATGCTTGATTGTGTTTTTCTTACAGTTATAAGTATACTCCATCAGATTTATTTTATAAGTTTTTATAGGTGCTGATTCACCCCTCCCCTCTCAGCACCGATTGGGACTGTCAATTGGTATTAGAGCTTCAATTTCTTTTCTTTACTGCTTAATGGAAAAAAGAAAAATTCAAGATGATGAGAAAGGAAGGACCAAATTTTTCAAAGGAAAACTTTACTCTATGGTGTAGCAGAATGAAGTTGTACATGAAGACCACCGGAGATCAATATTGGACTCATGTAACCACTAATTACAATGAGCCCATTGGTACCCTAACTCTTGATGAATTAATGATCAAGACAAAACACATAGTTGCCATGGATATGATAGTCAGCACGCTACCAGACTATGTATATGTTGAGATTGAAAATATGGAAATTGCTCACAAGATGTGGGCCAAGCTACAACTAGTATATGGAGGTGACCCAAACATACAAAGAGATAAGGTTGAGAGCCTCAGAGGAAAGTATGATGTCATGAGGATGAATGATGGAGAAGACATTGAGAAATACATCAACAGAATCAAAGAAGTGATAAACTCCATCAAAAGTGCTGGACAAAAGCTCAGTGAAGAGGAGGTGGTAAGAAAAATACTGAGAATGCTCAGACCTCAGTATGCTATCAAGATCTTAGCCAATCAAGAGCTCAGATCAGTGACCACAGATCAAGTCACTCTAGACTCACTTATCGATAAGTTGACTACATTTGAATTGAGTAACTTTGATAATAGCTTGCCCTTGCAGGAAGATGCCTTTAAGTCTTCTGTAAATGTCTCCTCCAAGAAAGGAAGAGAAACTAGTAATAGCTCTACTGGTAAGGTTGGAAGTCTTGTTGTGAATCTGCTCTCAAAACAAATGGAGCAAGATGAGTTTGAAGCACTCTTTGCTAGGAGATTTCCCAGAGGAAAAGGGAAATACAAAGTGTTGGCTTGCTTTCAACACCCCAAGTTTTAAACTTTCAAAAAAGCCCCATGGAAAAAATTCCTAAATTGTCCTGGTATCTTGTTGGCTTTTATTTCTAATGATGATTTTGTAAGAGTATAATTGTGAAGGAGCAGCGTTCTAGATTGTATTGAACTTGAAATTGGAACTTCAAAGTTCAAAATGTGCAAAGTCTATCAATTCAAAGTTCAAATATTTGGGTTTCGATTTCAAAGGGTGAGAAGTTTGACATTTTAAGTTCAAAGTCATGCAATCTCTAGAAATATGGTATATATGGGTACACTTGTCTCATGGTCAAGATAAGCCTTTCACCATCAGACATAGTAGTGAAAACAAGTGGTTGAGCTCTCATATGTGACTGTCGAATGGAAAATAAAGTTAAAATGGATAAGAGAATTGTTTAGTTCTGATTTTGGGACACTTGAATATCATGAAGGGGTCTGGTATTTCCTTATTGTTTAAGAACATTTAAAAGCCTTTGCAAGTCCAAGATACATTATAAAATAATTCATATAGTACAACAAATGAGGATCTTTTGAAAGGATTTCTTAAACAGTCTATAATCTTGAATTTTCTGGAAACAGAAAAGAAGTCTCGGTGTGGGGGGCATAACTCTCACTTCCACTGTTGGATTTCACATAGTTTTGGATATGTTATGCATAGACAATTTACACAAGCTTCCACCAGACTAATTTCCATAATGATGCCTAAAACAAAAGTTATGTATTACAGACTGCAGGTATGTAAATCAGTCATCAAAATGACATTCATGTTTTGTGATTTTGGTTGTCTCCAGTAAAATGCCACATGTCCAAAATCCAACTACATATATCATTAAAAATATATTAAGCTATGTTATTATAAAATTTTAAATCAAAAGTTTATAAAAGTATCAAATGCAAAAGGAGAAAATCATCGGGAATTGAAGGTGAAAAGAAATTCATAGTCTTTACAAGAAACGGTTACAAAAACCGAAAGGCAATTGAGAAAAATTATTTATTGTAAAAAATTAGATATATGGAGGGTTCTGGTTCTCCTCTTTCTGGAGTCAGTTGGCTACAGGGAGGGTAGAGTATTTTAGGGATTAAATGTGTAACAAAGAATATGAGGAAAGAGGGATCTTTTTATTTTCTGAGCAGCTTGATGAAGATTCAGGGGTAGGGAAAAATCTATGTTTTTCTTTATTGTGTATTTGGAAATAAAAAGAGATTTTTACATCAGATCTGTAGGTCTGGTTATTTATTTCTCTGTTTGATTTTAATCAGTTGGTTATCTCATTCATATTTTTGAGTACCATCTTATATTGAGTCAAGTGTATGAGTGTATAATGAATCAGTTGGTTTTTGTGCACTTATGTTTTAGTGATTAAAATATTTAATCTTCCTTTGATTTCTTTGTGATTGGGAAGACCGAATAAGTAATCAGTTGATCATTTGTTTATTTTTCTCTGAATATTTTCTATTGTAATCGCATTCATTTCATAGTGATGAATGAATGTCAGCAACCTTTGTGTCTTCGGGTTAAAGACATGCTTTACATTTAATTCATTGAATATCTTTCTAGAAGGGAGCTATACCTTTGAATTCAGAGGAGGGTTATCAACCAATGATAACTCATCCAATTGTTAGTACATTTTGTTCTTCTTTTCAGGCATATTGAGTCATTATTTACATTTCTTTCCGAAGGACAAATCTGTTTATTATCACAAAGGAAATCTTCCACTGAAATGTTTCTCTTGTAATAAGATAGGACATATTGCTACAAGATGTCTAGAAAATGACAAAAAGACAAGAGCAATTGATTCAAGAACAAAGCAAAGGAGTGCTACCTTGCAGAAGGAGTCACATTGAATGAATTTGAAGATCCAAAAATTGCATTTGTTGCAATAACATAAGAGAGTCCGGTGATAAGTGAAATGACACTTATATCAAGATCTCATCAGCATGATGACTGGATCATTGAGAGCAGATGCACTCACCACATGACTGGTGATAAGAACAAGTTCATCAGCTTAATGCTCAATGATGTTGGATCGGTAACCTTTGGTAACAATGCCCCTTGTGCTATCAAAGGAAAAGGTTCTATTGCACTCAACAACGATGTTGTTTGTGAAGATGTGTACTAGGTAGAAGGACTCAAGTACAACTTAATGAGCATTGCCCAACTAAACAACAAAGGATTCCTATTGGAATTTGGGCAAGGTTCCTGTGTTATCAAGAACCAATCTGGAGCTCATGTTGGTATCGGTAGACAAAGAAAAGGGAACCTATTCTACCTGGACTCAATGTAAGGAGCCTATCTAATAGCATCAGATAGAGGAGAATCAAGAAAAATTTGTCTTGTATCCAAAGAGGATAATAGTTGGTTGTGGCACAAAAGGCTTTGCCACATAAATTTTGACAGTATTGTCAAAGTGAGCTAGAAGAAATCAGTAAGAGGACTCCTTGAGATCACAAAACCTGAAAGAGGTATTTGTAAAGATTGTCAGATAGGAAAATTGATAGGAATGAGTTTCAGCAGTAAATCTTTCTCTGTTGAAAATGTTCTAGATCTTGTGCACACAGATTTGTGTGGACCTATGAGAACAAAGAGCTGCTACAGAGATTGGTACTTCATGCTTTTTGTAGATGATTTCTCAAGAATGATGTGGACACTCTTTCTCTGAGAAAAATCAGAGGCATTTCACATGTTTAAAATCTACAAGGCTTGAGTGGATAAGGAGATTGGTAAAAGCCTAAAGTGTTTGAGATCAGACAGAGGAGGTGAATACACCTCTTAAGAGTTCAATCACTATTGTGAGGAACATGGAATAAAAAAGGTAGTTATCCGCACCTAGGAAACCTCAGCAAAATGGAGTAGCAGAAAGAAGAAACAAGATGCTAATTGACTGTGTGAGAACCCTAATGATTCAGAAGGATCTTCCTCATCACTTCTAGAGAGAAGCTATCAGCACTGTTGTCTATCCACTGAACCGAGTTCAAGTCAAGAAAGGAACTAGTAAGACTCCCTATGAACTATGGTTCAATCATACTCCTAGTGTAGGATATTTTAGAATCTTTGGTAGCGATTGTTACATTAAAAGAGATATGTACTTTGGGAAGTTTGAGCCCAAGAGTGACGAAGGAATATTTCTAGGTTACTCTACCAAAAGTAAAGCCTACTGGTGTCTAAATAGGAGAACTGGAAAATTAATTGAAAGCATCAATGTAAATGTAAGATGAATAATTATTACCAAGAAAGAAGATTGGTCATAATGAACATGACGGTCTGTAGGGTCACAATGATGGAAATTTTTTTCAGTTCAATGAGATAACAACTGAAGATGAAAGAGAAGAACATGAGAACAAACCTCTGGTGCAGGATGTTGTACCTAAAGGTGACAGACCAACTCAAGATGATGAACAAGAATTTGTTCATGACCATGCTGAACAAACTACTCAACCAGAAGAACTTGATCGGGAAGAAAGACTGGTTCTACCAAGGTATGTCAGATATCACTCAATTGATAATATAATTGGTGACAAACATGCAAATGTTTTGACCAAGAAAAATGCTAGAGAGAATGTCTATTTTTTTCCTATATAGAGCCCAAAACCACCAGGGAAGCTCTGGAAGGTGAAAATTGGGTCAAGGCCATGGAGGAAGAGATTGAGCAAATAGAGAAGAATGACACATGGGTGCTTGTGCCAAGACCACAGGAAAAGAATGTCATTGGAAAAAAGTGGGTCTATAGGAACAAGCTGAATGAAGAAGGAAAAGTAATTAGAAACAAAGCAAGACTAGTCTGAAAAGGAGATGCTTAGGAGGATGGGCTAGATTATGGGGAAACCTTTCCACCTGTGGCTAGATTTGAAGGAGTAAGAATTCTTCTTGCTGATGTTGCTCACAAGAAGTTCAAAGTATACCAGATGGATCTCAAGTTTGCACTCCTGAATGGAATGTTGGAGGAGGAAGTTTACATTGAACAACCTAAAGGCTTCACATCCACACAAAAGGGTGGTATGGTCTGTAAACTAAAAAAGGTTCTTTATGGGCTGAAGCAAGCTCCAAGGGCTTGGTATGAGAGGTTGCATTCATACCTCCTAACCATAGGATTCACAAGAAGTGGGGACAACAACAACATGTATCTCAAGACTGGAAAAGATGGGAACCTAATTGCTGAAATCTTTATGGATGACATCATCTTTGGAGGAGATGACAGGATGAGAAAATCCTTTGCTGAAGAAATGAAGAAAGAATTTGAAATATCTATGATAGGAGCCATAAATTTCTTCATTGGACTACAGGTCCATCAGCTAAAGGAAGGAATCTTTATTTCTAAGTCCAAGTATGTAAAAGAAATTCTTAAAACTTTTGGACTTAAAGAATCCAAACGGGTTGTTACACCGATGATAACTAACCTCAAGTTGTCAAAGGAAGATGATGCAAAAGAAGTGAATGAAACATTGTATCGGTCTATGATAGGCAAATTATAGTATCCAGTACATAGTAGACTAGACATTGCACATGTAGTTGGCATAGTAGCAAGATTCTCTGGAAATCCTAAAGAGACACATCTAATAGTAGTGACAAGAATTTTTAGATACCTGAAAGGGACTGAGGAGTATGGCTTGTGGTTTCCTCACAAGGGAGGCTTCCAAGTAAAAGTTTACACAGATGCAGATTGGGCTATTAATATTGATTATAGAAAGAGCACAAGTGGTGGTGCATTCTTTCTTGGTGAAAGGATTGTGTCATGGACAAGCAAGAAAAAAAACTACATTTCACAGTCTACAATGGAAGCTGAATATGTTGCTGCAACAATCAATTGCACACAGGTAATTTGGATCAAATAGCTACTTGAAGGAATCCAAGAATAGATACCTGAACTTATTGCAATTTACTGTGACAGTACAAGTGCAATAAACATATCCAAGAACCCTGTCATGCACTCCAAGACAAAGCACATTGTGATCAAGTATCACTACTTGAGAGAGTTGGTACAAAATAAAGAAGTGAGACTGGAGTATGTTCCCACAAAAGAACAGATTGCTGATATCTTCACAAAGCCATTATCGAAGAGTACTTTTAAGTATCTTAGAGGTAAATTAGGGGTGTTACCCCTCCTTGATCATCAGTAAACTTGCAAAAGTACTCATCAATTCATTATGCTTCAATAGAGGAATTCACCTCATCTTATTTGGATTGATGAAAAGGACTGCTGCTCGAAGGGGGAGCAGACTTCATTAAGGTAGTTTTTCTGACTAGCCTTTGGCATTGTTGTCAAAAGGGGGAAATTTTGGCAATAAACTGGTAGATGACTAACAGTGGGTAGTGGTAGTGCACAGAGATACAAGCATAGGAAAGGTGACATGATTGCCAATTAAGGTTTTGCCATCAATACCAAAGGGGGAGATTATTAGCATTAAGGGATGGTAACCGGTAAGCTTTGTACCGGTACATGGCAATTAAGTATTGTCATTGATTGACAAAAGAGGAAAGAAGAAAGAGGTGTTTGACATCTCAATTTAAAGGTGTAAGGATCTAAGGAGGCCACCAGTGTTGGATCTATGAATTCTGTGTGTAAAGGCACTGGTTTGACAACTGGTGACACCATGCAATGAACAAGAAATCATTTATGTTCATCAGAAGCAACTGCTCACCAAGGGAGAGGCAACTGGTAAATAGTTACAAAGACCCAGGAAAGGATGCAATTGGTAAATAGAGGAAGGAAAGGTGACAGGTCAAAGCTCTTACCTGTTCACAACATAAGGATCTTAACCGATCAAGTGAAGACTTCATTATGATAAGATGAATCGGGGAAGTCATAGTCAACTATCTGTTAACCAACTCTTTGATTGGGATTTATTGCACTAAATCCAAAATACTTTGAGTTAACATGATGATCCGTATGAGGTGTGTTTGAAGGTTCTAAAGCTGGAGTTTATGGCTTTAAAACATGGAGTTATCTCTTGTCAAGGAAAGGTGTTTGACACACATTTATTGTTTTCTTTCATAAAGCAGATAAAGCAAGAGCATGCATCAGATGTTTCCTTAGTGAAGTAATACTACACTGGGTGATGAATCTGAAGGTGATCTGTAAACAAGTTGCACATGAGAAAAGTAATTAGGGCAAGGACTTTATATATTCTTCTTCCTGTCAAGAATATACTTTTCCCTCATTCTACCAAAGCAAAGAGTGAACCTGTACACCAAAGAAGCTAAGGTGGATAGAAAAGAGAAGAGAGAAGAGTGTGCAGAGAAGCACAATAGAAAAGGATAACATACCAGCAATGACCGATGATGTTTCTCAGTTGAGTATAACAAAGATCTTATGAGGCTATGCAAAGCCATTTGTAAAAGGTCAATCCGTCTATTGTTTTCTAACAATTACAATAGCTAAATCCCAGTATTTTTGGTGGACATTAACAGGTCCCTTATACTAAATCCCTTAACTGGGTGACATATTTTTAGGTGTTCTAAGTCTTCTAACTAGGCAGGCACTTACCAGCTTTATTTTATCAAATCCCTTAACCGAGTCATAGTAATCCTTTAATAGGGAAGACTCCTAATAGGGTACACTTTAGAAAAGTGAAAAATTTGTGAGGTTTCCTCACACCATGGTTTTCACCTAATTTGGGTTTCCATGTGATAAATCTGGTGTTACTTTGTGTTTGAATGCTTGATGCTATTCTTATGCTTGAATCTATTTTACTTACAATTATAAGTCTACTCCATCAGATTTATTTTATAGGTTTTTATAGGTGTTGATTCACCCCTCCCCTCTTAGCATTGGTTGGGATTGTCAGGTTAACCCTTGACTTATAAGAATATGTGATTGTGCTCCTAAATTAGTTGATTGTGTTATACTTATCCATATGTTTAGCAATTTGTAAACCTTGTTATGTATGACCCCTACAAGTGTGAACCACTAAGAGATGTATGCACTGATAGGCTATTGTTGGACTATGCCAATGATCGATGTCTTGGCTACTGTAAGGGATTAGTCAAAATTCACCTAGTTCACGAAGGTGAAGTTTCCAAAGGTACCCTGGATATGATGTGGTAACAATAAACAAGTTGTCATTGGACCGCACCAACGGTAGATGCCTAGAGCTACTATTGCATCTTTTGGATTAGCCAGCATTCACTTGGTTCATAGAGGTGAAGGATTGCTAGGGGCTATTCAAGATTTGATATGATAATGATTGCATGGATAGTTTCCTTACCATTTGAGTAGTGATAACTAGAGCTAGCTATTGTATCAAGAGGGTTCACTAGCAATCACCTATAGTATGGGGGTGATCAATGCCAAGTGTTATCCAAGATTGTGAAGAAGATAGCTGATAATATCACTAAGGTCACAAAGTGGTATATGTCAGAATCTACTTCTTGGTTGGATAGACTTGTCGCCAGTGGTATATAGGCTATTGAACTATGGATATCCTTAGGTTTGAGGATGCACCCATGGTGTAGTAATGGAGGCACTGAATCCTCTTCCCTGTTGTTTGATTATATACTTGATCTTGTTGGGTTGAGGATAGACTCCTGCTGTAGCATGGGATTCTCTGAGTCCTCTTCCCAAGTATCCGCTAGTGCAAAAGACCAAGGAAAGGAATGTGACTCATGGTGTAGTGCACAATGCACCAACATTCCCTCTCTTTGGGATGCACTATGCACACGAAATGGTTACCCATTGTATAGGAACTAGTCACTATTTTATTTTTGATGCCTGTATGAGCCAATAACTATTTTATTTGTCATTCATGTATGAGCCAGTCACTATTTTATTTGTGATGCTTGTATGAGCCATTACTATTTTATTCATGATGCTTGTATGAGCCAGTCACTATTGTCATGGTTATTCATTTATGAGCGAGTTACTATTGTCTTTGGGATCTATGTTGGAGCTACTCACTGTGTATGTGATGTATGGAAAAGCTAACCATCTTGTGTACTTGTGATGTGTATGAGCTAGTCCTTTGTGTATATGTGATGCATGCTAGAGATAATCATGTGTGATTTGTGATATAACCCTTGTGCATATGTGTAAATTGGTACAACTAATAATTTTATGTAGGAGCATCTTGGGTCCTTGGAAATATTTTTCACCAAAAAAGATGTTTGTAGTTTTTTGTGTTGCTCAGTTCCTTCTTTGACCAAGTTGGTTCGGTGTTGCTCAGTTCCTTCTTTGACCGAGTTGGTTCGGTGTTGCTCGATTTCCTTTGTTCATCTATGTTGGTCGGTTATCTCTCTAGCACTCGGTGAATTTCCTTGGTGCTCGGTGATACTTGTATGGCGCTCGGTTTCCTTTCTTATCAAGTTGTTTATTTTGGATTTCTGTTGAGGTTGACTTGTGCATTTAATTTGGGTCATGGATTTAATGTTGGTATCTATCATTGGGAAGTGTGTGGACCTAGATCTGGTCATTCCTTTCATTGATGGTGGATTTGAAGGCTGACTTGGTTCGGTAGCCTCTTGTATAAATATAGTTTTTTGTTTAGAGTTTAGGGAGTGAGTTGGAGAGTCAAGTTTTGGATAGAAGATAGAAGATAGAAAATTAGAGATTGTTGGCAGATCCTCACATGTTTGAGGACTTTTGTACTTGATTGTAATATATGGCCGAAATTGGGAAGGCCTTATAGCCCGACATGTATGAATCAATTTAAAGATAATATATGAAAGATATCTACATTATCTCTCTCACTTGTTGTGTTGTTGTTTCCACGTGTGATTTCTGTAAGGTGGACCTGGTTAGGGTTTTCCTTTGGCCCCTCTCCCTATCCCTCCTTGCGTCAGGTGGTATCAGAGCAAGCTGAGATCTGGATCTAGGTTTGTGAATCTAGGTTTGAAGGTTCCTCCTTATGAAGCCCTAGTTGAATTTTTGTGGGGTAGCATATTGTGATCTATCCTGCAATTGCAGAGGGTTTTCAAGATGGTTCGTGGGAGGTGAGATGCGGATCCAGGATTGGTAGACATGTTGAGACAACTTGCTGCTAGATTAAAAGTTGTTTAAACACCCTAGAGAAGAGGAAGACATCTTCAAGATGTTAGTGATGATGAAATTGAGGTAGAACAAGGTGATGTAGAACCTGCACCTGTGATGGATCAAGGTGAGGAAAGATTCTTGAAGGATTTGACAAGTCTAAAGTCTACACCACACTTTAATCCTCCTGAGTATAGTGGAAAATTGGATTTTGATGAATTGGTGGATTGGATCACTGAGATGGAAAAATATTTTGAATATGAAAATGTACCTTAGGAAAAGAAGGTGAAAATTGCAAGCACAAAGTTGAAGAGTCGTGCATCCTTATGGTGGGAACATCTGCAGCTGGACAGAAAGAGGAAAGACAAAGACAAAATCAAGGTATGGAGTAAAATGGTGAATAAATTGAAAGGAAAGTTCTTACCTTATGATTATTAGATTAACCTAGTTAGGTGAATGCAAAGTTTGAGGTAGAAAGATAGCTCGGTAAAGGAATATACTAAGGAATTCTATATATTAGATATCAGATCTGGACATGATGAAGATGATGTGGAAAGAATTGCTAGATACTTGAATGGTTTGAGAGTTTCCATCCAAGAAGAAATCAATTTGGTCAAACTGGAGAACATTGAAGAGGCTTATCAATTTGCATTGAAAGCTGAGGAGAAATTGAACAAGAGACATGAGCAAAGACAAAGAGGTAGAGGTGGTAGATTCCCTAGAGGAAGAGGTAGATCTCATGGTGAAAATAGTAGATCTGAACCTGAAAAGACAACTCTAGATAAAGGCAAGACCGAGTGGAAATGTGAAAGTTCATCTAGAGGCAGAAGCGGTAACTACCGAGGTGGTTTCTGATGAACTTGTTACAATTGTGGAGAAGGACATAGATCATTTGGATGTACACATGCAAGTAAGAAGGATGGTAGCAGTAGAAATGCTTTGGTGCAAGAAGAATCAGCGAATGAACCTAAGAAGGAAAAAAACTTGATGGTAAGGAGAGAACTTTGGAATGAAGGTAAAAAGGAAGATCCAGTAAGGAAAAGTTTGTTTAACACCAGATGTAGAGTTTCTGATGAAGTTTGGAAGGTAATCATTGACAGTGGTAGCTCAGAGAATCTGGCATGTGAGGAAATGGTCACAAAGTTGCAGTTGAAAAGGTTGAAACATTAGAAGCCCTATCAAATTTGATGGATCAAAGATGAGCATACACTCTTGGTAAGTGAACAATGTTATGTGAATTTGAAAATTGGAAAGTACTATGATAAGGTGTTATGTGATATCATGCCTATGGATTGTTGTCATATTTTGTTGGGTAGACCTTGGCAATATGATAGACATGCTATATATAATGGGAGATTGCATAAATATACTATTTGGGCTGATGGGAGAAGACAAATCTTGTTACCTTTGATTGAAGAACCTGTTAGTAATGTTTGCATATCTGTGAAAGTTTTCTTGATGGAAGGAAGAAAGTTTGTTAAGGATTTGAAGAGGGATGATTTATGTTTTGCTATGATTCCTAACAAATCGAGTAAGAAAATAGAGGATAGTATCCTTGAGAAGATTGATAAGTTACTCACCGAGTATAGTGAAATCATTTTTGATAATGTACCCGATGGTTTGCCACCGAAGAGAAGCATTGATCATTGCATGGATCTAATCTCTGGAGCTAGTTTACCAAATAAGGCACCACATTGGTTGACACCCACCGAGAATCATGAATTGAACTTATAGATTCAAGAATTGTTCCAAAAAGGTTTGATCAGAGAAAGTTTGAGTCCATGTGCAGTACCTATTGTATTGGCATTGAAGAAGAATGGAGAATGTTGAATGTGTATTGATTCCAGAGCAATCAACAAAATAACAGTGAAATATAGGTTTCCTATACTGAGAATGGATGACATAATGGATAGTTCGACTAGAGACAAGTATTTCACCAAAATTGATTTGAAAAGTGGGTATCATCATATCAGAATTAGAGAAGGTGATGAGTGGAAGACTGCTTTCAAGACAAAAGAAGGTTTGTATGAGTGGTTGGTTATGCCTTTTAGTTTAACCAATGCACCGAGTACTTTTATGAGATTGATGAATGAAGTTTTGAAGAAATTCTTGGGTAAATTTGTGATTGTATATCTTGATGATATTCTGATATTCAGTAAGACTAGAGAAGAGCATTTGTTGCATATTAGACAAGTTTTGTGTAGGTTGAAAGAAGAAAAGTTGTTGATAAATCTGAAAAAGTGTTCATTCATGAAAGAAGAGATTGTGTATTTGGGATTTGTAATTTCAGCTGATGGTCTGAAAATGGATCTTGAGAAGGTTGAAGCTATTCTAAATTGGCATACACCTGAGAGTGCTAGTGAGGTAAGATCATTTCATGGTTTGGCAAGTTTTTACCAAAAGTTCATTAGGAATTTCAGTTCAATATGTAATGCTATGATTGAAACTATCAGAGGAGAGTAAAGAGAATTCAAGTGGACACATGGAGCTGATAAAATTTTTGAGACTCTGAAGCAAAAGGTTGCTGAATTGCCTATTTTGGCATTGCCCAATTTCAATAAGGTATTTCAAGTGGAATGTGATGCAAGTGGTAGTGCAATTGGAGCTTTATTGAGTCAAGAAGGTAAACCTGTTGTTTTTTTTAGTGAAAAGTTGAATGATCCAAAAAGAAAATATTTTGTGTATGATCAAGAATTCTATGCTATTGTTCAAGAACTGAAGAAATGGAGACATTATTTGATACCGAGTGAATTTGTGTTGTATATCGATCATAAGGCTTTACAATATTTGGGTAGTCAGAATAAGTTGAATTAGAAACATATGAAATGGGTTGAGTATTTGCAGAGTTATACATTTGTGATGAAGCATAAGAGTGGAGTCACTAATCGAGTTGCTGATTCATTGAGTAGAAGGAGATCTTTGATGACCAAGATAAAAATTAAAGTTCTTGGCTTTGATGACATGAGAGATTCTTATGAATTTGATCCTAATTTTTCTGAGCCTTGGAGAAAGTGCGGAGCACCTATTCAAGATCAACTGAGTACTAAATGGGAGAAATATTTTATGCAAGGAGGTATGTTGTATAAGGGTATTTAGTTGTGTATACCGAGAGGAGCAATGAGAACTAATTTGATAAAGGAGAAACATAGTAGTGGTTTGGCTAGACATTTTGGAGTTGATAAGACATTGAATTTTCTTAAGGAGAAATACTTTTGGCCATAGTTGTATAAAGATGTTCAGAAATTTGTAAAAAGTTGTGGAATTTGTCAAGTTGCAAAAGGAAGTAAGTCAGAATACTGGATTGTATACACCAGTTTTTGTTCCTGAGAAACCTTGGATTGACATCAGTATGGATTTTGTTCTTGGCTTACCGAAGTGTAAAATTCCAAATGTCACTATTCAGGTTTGACGACAGAATGTAACTTTCCAGAATATTTTATAACAGTTAAAAGGATTTTTCTGATACCAACATGTACATATTTCAGAGAAATCAAATTCAATTTTAATAATAGTTCTAATTCTGTAAACATACATTCCAGAATATAATTATTTCCTTTCCAATAGACAATAGAGAAATGTACATGCACCTGGAATTGCAATATTTGCTCTGTCGGCCTTATACTGTGTAGTCTTTCTTCTGCACACTAATGCGATTCTACACATTAATGTGATTCTGCAGTGTTGTGAATACCTTGTTCTATATGTGAAGAACTATTTTCTCAGACCCCGCTTGCCCCTGCGTAGAGTAGAACCCAAACATGTTGAGTTCTATTCACTTCGTCTTTCTACCGCATGGACTTCTTCCGCAATACCTTCGTATTCACTTGCTTGTCATGTTCTATAGTTTGGGAAGCCAACGTGTCCTTGCACTTTAGAGTTAACTCGAAACCTTCATAGAAACCATCCAATAATGTCTCTCTGACGCTGCAATAATCAATGTTTGAACATCTTTCTCAGACATGAAAATATGATCAGTGCCTAATACGAACAAGTCTCGGGTCCACTAGCTCAGTATTCTACCTGACAAAAGGATGATTTTGCTTTTCTCCAATGAGAATCGGTAAGTTTAATAAACTCTTCTTCGCCCCCTCTGATCTTACACGGACACCTTTTTTATGGATGCCAAAACTGTTGGGAAATAAATCCCATAAAGAAACCACTGTAACGGAACTAAAACAGAATGCCCATTCCCTTCTTTATTCGAGCCAAAAAAAACTCAACTTTGCTTCTTGTATTATTTGAATATATGATTATTTAATATTAATTTGGAATTACAAAATTAATATTAAATAATTAACTGTATTCTGACTTTATTCTCTTACTTTCTAAAACTTATGATGTTATTCAAGGACATGACAAGTTTCCCCTGCCCCATGTTGCTTGCCCACAAGCAACTGTAAGTCTGGATGGGACAAAATCTGGTCTATTTCCCAAGTAGCATCATCTAGAGGCAAATTCTTCCATTGGATTAGGTATTCCTGGATAGTACGGTTACGTAGATGTCAGTCCTATATGTCAAGAATCTTCTTAGGAATCATGGCAAGGAGGTAAAGTCTCTAAAGGTGTGAGCTACTGACCCAAAGCCTTTTTGAGATAGGATACGTGGAACACATTATGGATCCAACTGCCAATAGGTAACACCAATTCATATGCAACCTCACCAATTTTGCCAATAATCAAATAAGGCCCATAAAACCGAGGCTTCAATTTCTCTACCCCGCTCCATTTGAGAGTTGATTGCCAATTGGGTTGTAAGTGGAGGTACACATACTCACCAACCTCAAAAATCCGGTTGACTCTCTTCTTATTAGCGTAAAGCTTGTGCCAGTTTTGAGCACAATGTAAATTTTCCTTGAGTGTTTTCAAGATGTCTTGACATTCCTGAAGCCAATCTCGTGACTTAGGCACATTACTGAGATCAAAAGCAAGATCTACAAAAGATAAAGCATCATACCCATATAAGGCTTTAAATGGCATCATACCTATGGACATATGGAAGGTAGTATTGTAGCAATATTCACCCAAATGCAACCAATGAATCCAAGCCTTTTGCTGGTCAGCGACATAATTACGAAGATAACCCTCAATCCACTTGTTGACTATTTATGTCTGACCATTGGTTTGTGGATGATAACTGGTGCTATGATCCAATTCTCTACCTGTCAACTTGAATAATTCTATCCAAAAGTTACTCAAAAACCTACTGTCCCGATCACTGATTATATTCTTTGGTAGGCCATGTAAATGGAATACCTCCTTGAAGAACAACCCGGCTACCTAAATAGCAGTGAATTTTGTAGTGATAGCAAAGAATTGTGAAAATTTTGTTAATCTATCAGCCACCACTAAAATACAATCTTTACCTTGGGCTTGTGGTAAACTAGTAATGAAGTCCATTGAAATACTTTCCCATTTTGTATTTGGAATGGGTAAAGGCTGCAATAACCCAGCTGGATAAGAATGTTCTGCCTTATTCTACTGACAGGTGATACACTGCTTAACGAATTGCAAAACATCATTTTAAAGTGTTTTCCAAGTGAATCTTTCTCGAATGTGCCTATAAGTTTTGAAATAACCTGGATGTCCTGCTAAAGGCAAATCATGAACTGTTTACAAAATTTTTAGTTTTAACTTAGACTTGGGAACTAAGAAGATTCTATCCTTGTAGTAAATAATATCATTCACAACTTTGTACCTATCATCTTGTAATTTCCCATCCAATAGATCACAAGCAATAGAGTTCTTAGAATATTCGACCAACAACAAAGATCTCCAATCAGCTGACACTCCACTTAAAGCATTTATTTCCAGTTTCCTAGACAAAGCATCAACTACAACATTGTTCTTACTCTTAACATATTCAATTTCAAAATCATAAGCTTGAATTTTACTGATCCACTTTTGTTACCTATCATTCAAATCTCTTTGACTAAGGAAATACTTCAAACTATTATGATCAGTTTTAACCACAAATTTGGCTCCAACTAGGTATTGTCTGAATTTAGCTAATGCATGCATAACAGCTAACATTTCCTTGTCGTATATGGAATATAGTTTTTCAGTACTAGTGATTTTCCTACTTTCAAACACTATCAGATGTTTATTTTGCATCAACATGGCTCTAATTCCTTTACCCGAGGCATCACATTCTAATACAAAGGGCTGATCAAAATCTGGTAATGCAAGGCAGGACAAGAACTCATTACCTCCTTGAGTTTATCAAATACCTATTGTGACTCTGTAGTCCATCTGAATGCCCCTTGTTTGGTAAGATCTATCAGCGGTGCTCCAAGCTATGAAAAACCTCTCACAAATCTCCTGTAATAACTGCATAGACCAAAGAACCCTCTTAAATCAGAAAGAGTCCGTGGGGGTGGCCAATCTAGAATAGCCCTGATCTTTTCCTGATGTACCTGCACACCTTTAGCACTGATCATATGTCCCAAATATAAAATTTCTTTCATACCAAATTCACATTTAGAAGCTTTGGCATACAAAGATTGAGACTCCATTATACCCAAAATATCATCAATATGTTTCAGGTGTTCCTCCCAAGTCTTGCTGTAAATTAGTATGTCATCAAAGAAAACAAGCAAGAATTTCCGCAATTGCTTATTCAAAATATGATTCATAGAAAACTGAAATGTTGCTGGAGCATTTGTCAATCCAAAAGGCATAACTAAAAATTCATAATGACCATAATGACAACGGAAAGCAGTTTTATGAATGTCCTGTTCTCTTAACTTAATTTGATGATACCCTAATCTCAAATCAATCTTGGAAAAATATACAGTACCATGTAATTCATCTAACAATTCATCTATGTGAGGAATCAGATACTTGTTTTTAATGGTCTTTTTATTGAGTTCTCGGTAATCGATACACATTCGTAGGGTTTCGTCTTTCTTTTTGACCAACACTACTAAAGATGTAAATGGACTGGAACTAGGCCTAATATGCCCATATCTAATAATTCTTTAATAGTTTTCTCTATTTCATCTTTGAAAGCCTTAGGATGCCTGTATGGAGTAGTAATGACTAGTTTTGCTCCTTCCTCTAATTCAATAGTATGTTCAAAACCTCTATCAGGGGGTACTCCTAGGGGTATATCACTAAAAATTGATTTATGTGCATCTAGTACTTGCAACAAATCATCTGAATAATGCTTTGATTCAAAACCTATTACCTAAGTAGAAATCAAGCATTGTGCTAACCACGCTACCTCCCCATGACAAAAAATAGCCTCCATCCTTTTAGCAGTAATAATCCTGGGACCACCATTTGTCATGCCTCTGAGAATCACCTTTTGTCCATCCACTTTGAAAGAAAACTCCATGCGTTTGAGACTCTAAGAATATTTATCCAAGGTTTCCATCCACTGGATTCCTAGCACCATGTTAGTATCCGCCAAATCAATCACATAGAAATCATTAGTTACTGTATAATTACCCAAAGCAATTTTCAGTTGTGGAACCTTATGAGTGCTAACTAAATTAGTGCCACCTGCTACTTTCACATCAAAACCTTCATGTTTAACTGCCTGTAACCCACGTTGCTTAACAAGAGAATCATCAATAAAATTATGAGTAGACCCACTATCAATCATAACAATAACTCACTGACCCTGTAACACCCCTCTTACCATGAAAATGTTGTAATGAGGAATTCCTGTCATAGAAGCCTTTATACCACCTGCCTGTTTATTTTCCTGTTCAGAAGCATAAATTGTTAGGGAACCCTCTATATAAGGATCAACATTTTCCTCATCTTCATTATCTGATGTTACTTTGATATAATGTATTTTCCCTTTTCCCAAACACCTGTGGCCTGGTTGCCATGATTCTTTACAATTGAAGCATAGTTTGTGTCTCCTAAGTTCATCTCTTTCCTCTTTATCAAATGTGGGTTTTGGAAACGTTTCTTTATTGAAAGTTTGTTTGTCTTTGTCTTGATTTGTAAAAGGGCCTTTATTCCAAATTTTTCCCTTTGAGGAAGGTTCTAATTCTCTTGCCTTCTTAATAGCCATCTGAAGTGTAGGAGGATTTAAAGATTTAACCCAACCTTTCAAAAAATCAAAAAGTCCATCAATGAAAATAACAATCTTGTGCCTCTCAGAAATTTCAGTGACAAACATAGCCAATTTCTCAAATTTTGTTATATATTGTTCAACTGCCCCTGTTTGTTTTAGTTGTGTTAACTCTTTTAAGTGTAATTTGGGATCTTTGGAATCGAACCTATCAATGAGATGTTCAATGAATTCCAAATATGTCTCTACTAGATTATGGCCCCAGGTGACCTGCCCATGGTGCCACCATTCATGTGCTATGCCATCTAAATGTAATGTTTCATATTTAATAGCTTCATCCTCCATCATAGGATTTAATTGAAAATAGGTGTCTAACTTTTGAACCCATGCCCTGGCAGTTGTCTTACCTGAACCATCATAGTAAGGTATGGATATCTTCCCTATTTTCCTTTGTAATTCATTGTTGTAATTTCTGCCCCTATGAGACCTATGTTTCATCCTAACATCCACATATTCCTGAAATGTCATGTAGGATCTGAATTTTTCCCCAGCTGCTTCCCAATCATTCAAAATTTCATCTTGTACTTCTCTAACTGTAGGTTCATGTTCTGGCTATAAATTCCTAGGAGTGAAATTTGGCAGGGATGGCCTAGCTATTGCTATTCTTTCAGGCTGATTGTTATTTATTGAACATTCATCCCTACAACCCTTGATCTGATTTTGATTTATATTTTGAGCCATGAATTGATTCATTAGATCAGTCATTGTATTTATATTATTTTGCATGTCCTATTGACTACTCATTAATGCAGTAATTACATCCCTATTATTTTCTGGTTCCCCCATGTGGGGCTTCTATTCTGATGTTCTCTGGTATTCCGGAAGTTGTAATGGGCTATTGGCATATTCAATAAAACATATTCTCTATTTTGGACAACACAACTCCCTATAGGCTGGCAAGAAAGAAGGCTCTGATACCACTGTAAAATTCTAGATGTCGCTATTTAGGTTTGACCATAGAATGTAACTTTCCAGAATATTTTATAATAGTTAAAAGGGTTTTTCTGATACCAACATGTACATATTTCCTAGAAATCAAATTCAATTTTAATAATAGTTCCAATTTCCCAAACATACATTCCAGAATATAATTATTTCCTTTCCAATAGACAACAGAGAAATGTACATGCACCTAGAATTGCAATATTTGCTCTGTCGGCCTTATGCTGTGTAGTCTTTCTTCTACACAGTAATGCAATTTTGTAGTCTTGTGAATACCTTGTTCTATATGTGAAGAACCATTTACTCAGACTCGGCTTGCCCCTGCGTAGAGTAGAACCCACACATGTTGAGTTCTATTCACTCCATCTTTCTACCACATGGACTTCTTCCGCAATATCTTCGTAGTCACTTGCTTATCGTGTTCTATAGTTTGGGAAGCCAACGTGTCCTTGCACTTCGGAGTTAACTTGACACCTTCACATAAACCATCCAATAACGTCTCTCTGACACTGCAATAATAAATGTGTGAACAACTTTCTCAAACATGGCAATATGATTAGTGCCTAATACGAACAAGTCTTGGGTCCACTAGGTCAGTATTCCACCTGACGAAAGGATGATTTTGCTTTTCTCCAATGAGAATTGGTAAGTTTAATAAACTCTTCTCCACCCCCTCTAATCTTACATAGACACATCTTTTATGGATGCCAAAACTATTGGGAAATAAATCCCATAAAGAAACCACCGGAACGGAACCAAAACAGAATGCCCATTCCCTTCTTTATTCAAGCCAAACAAAACTCAACTTTGCTTCTTGTATTATTTGAGTCTATGATTATTTAATATTAATTTGGAATTACAAAATTAATATTAAATAATTAACTTTATTCTGACTTTATTCTCTTACTTTCTAAAACTGATGATGTTATTCGGGGACATGACAAAAAGGAAATATTTTGTGTATGATCAAGAATTCTATCCTATTGTTCAAGCACTGAAGAAATGGAGACATTATTTGATACCAAGTGAATTTGTGTTGTATACCGATCATAAGGCTTTACAATATTTGGGTAGTCAGAATAAGTTGAATCAGAGACATATGAAATGGGTTGAGTATTTGCAGAGTTATACATTTGTGATAAGGCATAAGAGTGGAGTCACTAATCGAGTTGCTGATGCATTGAGTAGAAGGAGATCTTTGATGACCAAGATGAAAATTGAAGTTCTTGTCTTTGATGACATGAGAGATTCTTATGAATTTGATCCTAATTTTTCTAAGCCTTGGAGAAAGTGCAGAGCACCTATTCAAGATCAATCGAGTACTAAATGGGAGAAATATTTTATGCAAGGAGGTATGTTGTTTAAGGGTATTCAGTTGTGTATACCAAGAGGAGCAATGGGAACTAATTTGATAAAGGAGAAACATAGTAGTGGTTTGGCTGGACATTTTGGAGTTGATAAGACATTGAATTTGCTTAAGGATCTAAATACTTTTGGCCATAGTTGTATAAAGATGTTTAGAAATTTGTAAAAAAGTTGTGGAATTTGTCAAGTTGCAAAAGGAAGTAAGTTAGAATACTAGATTGTATACACCGATTTCTATTCTTGAGAAACCTTGGATTGACATCAGTATGGATTTTGTTCTTGGCTTACTGAAGACAGTAAGAGGTAATGATTCTATATTTGTTGTTGTGGATAGATTTTCTAAAATGTCACATTTTATACCTTGTAGAAAGACATCAGATGTAGTACATACAGCATATCTTTTCTTTAAGAAAATTTTCAGATTGCATGGATTACCAAGGAGTATTATCTCTGACCAAGATAATAAATTTGTTTGATACTTTTGGAAGACTCTTTGCAGAAAGTTTGGCACCGAGTTGAAATATAGTTCTACATTTCACCCACAAACCGATGGACAAACAAAAGTTGTGAATAGAAGTTTGGGAAATTTTTTGAGATGCCTAGTTGGAGACACACCAAGTAATTGGGATTTTGTGTTAGCACAAGCAGAGTTTGCATACAATAATTCAGTGAATAGGAGTACTGGAAAAACACCCTTTGAGATTGGGAATGACATACAACTGAGAGGTATATTTGATTTGAGGGATATTGCTGATGAAAGAAAGAGAAGTGCTGAAGGAGTGAAGTTTGTTGAGTACATGAAGACATTGCATGAAGATGTGAAACATAAGCTGGAGAAAAGTAATCAGAAATACAAAGATAGAGCTGATAGATCAAGAAGACATAAGACTTTTGCAGCCAGTGATGAAGTAATGGTTCATTTGAAGAAAGGCTGATTTCCTGTTGGAACATATCGAAAGCTGAAAATGAAGAAATTTGGCCCTTGCAAAATTTTGAAGAGATTTGACAATGGAAATGCATATGAGATTGAGTTTCCTGATGAGATGGATATATCACCTATTTTCAACATTGCTGATTTGTATGAGTATCATGAACCTAATGAAGAAAGGATAGTACCGATTGATTATCCTAAGAAACAGATGGAAGAAGTTGAGCACATTTTGGAGCAAAGAATTGGTAGAAGTACAAGAGGAAAATAGTATATGGAATATCTGGTAAAGTGGAAGAATAGACCGATTGAAGACAGTGCATGGATTTCACAATTTGAGTTGGATGCAGCTTGGATCATACCTGTTTCATGATTCGGAGAATCATTTCAAATAACCCCAGGTCCTTGGGTGCTTGGCAATCCTGTGTCACCAAAAAAGATGTTTGTAGTTTTTTGTGTTGCTCGGTTCCTTCTTTGACCAAGTTGGTTTGGTGTTGCTCGGTTTCCTTTGTTCACTAGTGTTGGCTAGTTATCTCTCTAGTGGTTGGTGAATTTCCCTGGCTCTCAGTGATGCTTGTCTGGTGCTCAGTTTCCTTGCTTACCAAGTTGTTTATTTTGGATTTCTGTTGAGGCCGACTTGTGCATTTAATTTGGGTCACAGATTTAATGTTGGTATCTATCATTGGGAAGTGTGTGGACCTAGATCTGGTCATTTCTTCCGTTGATGGTGGATCTGAAGGCCGAATTGGTTCAGTAGCCTCTTGTATAAATATAGTTGTTTGTTTAGAGTTTAGGGAGTGAGTTGGAGAGTCAAGTTTTGGATAGAAGATAGAAGATAGAAAATTAGAGATTGTTGGCAGATCCTCACATGTTTGAGGACTTCTATAGTTGATTGTAATATCTGGCCGAAACTGGGAAGGCCTTTAAGTCAGGAATGTATGAATCAATTTGAAGATAATATATGAAAGATATCTACATTCTCTCTCTCACGTGTTGTGTTGTTGCTTCCACGTGTGATCTCTGCAAGGTGGACCTGGTTAGGGTGTGCCTTTGGCCCCTCTCCCTTTCCCTCCTTGCGTCATGATGGGTAATGATAGGTATGGAACCAACACTTGATGGTAATGTATATCTTTCATTATGATAGGATTAATTTAATAGATTCACTTAATTAATAGCCTAGATTAAAAAGATATCAAGATATCATCAATAGGAGATAGTAAACTCCCTCTGAGTGCAAACTAGGAATCCTCTGACTTCCTATGAGAGTATATGTAGGCAGGGTCATTAGGAGTGAACCCTTGAGGCTTAGGTTTGGGTCTTGAGATGACACTAATTATTGAATATTAGCACTATTAATTGTAAGCATTGTTGATCCCTAAGAGGTTCATGCCTAAATAAAAGAAGTTGGGAAGTTTCATAGTATAATATCCCCTGTTTGGAATGGATTTAATTATAAATAATAATTAAAATATAAGAATAAATGAAAAATAATAATTAATTATAATATATTATAACTACAAAGATTAATTTAGGAAACTATCTGTCCAAATTAATATTTGAGTACAATTAGGAGTTGACAGTGATTTTTGGACATTGACTAATTTTAAAGGATCTATGCTAAAGCAGCAAATGTATTGGTTAAGGCAGCAAGCATATGTGGATAGATTAATATGCCTTTGTTGTGATACCTAATGGCATGACTAATATGTGTTACTTCATGGTTATTTGCAACATAAGTAATCTGGTTTGAAATTTATGTTGGCTGATTCCTTTTTAGATTAGGAAAGAATAATAAGTGTGAATAATGCAGCAGCATGTTTGTGGTCAATGATGTGGTAGTGCATGTGTTTGGAACAGTACGTATTTGGAAGCATACATGTTTGGGAAGAACTCTTCACTTTGTGGGAGCATACATGTTATTTAACAGTGGCTGGAAAGCTATTACTAGTGGCCACGTAGATTAAAAATTGTCATAATGGATATATTCAAAATCGGATTCCTTTGAAGAATAAAACAAGTATTTAAACAAGCTTGATTTATACTAAGAAACATTCATAACAAGTATGTGGCAGTATGAAAATAGTTAAGGATAACATTTGAATTGTCAAAAGGTGTGGATTAGAGGGATGCGATTTTCTTTAAGTCTGGGACTTGTCAAAACAAAGAAAGTGTTTATATTAATTATAAACAAACTACATAAAGGTGTGATTATGACTAAAACTAAATGCTTGATTTTGTTAAGTTATTTTGATTGACGAAAAGTCACAAGCTTTCGTGAAAAGTCATATGAGAGATATACTAAGGGCTGCAGTGCAGCATAGTTCCTGCCAAGTACTGGCAGGACAATTTTGGAAGATATGAGAGGAGGAAGGAGAAGCTAGAAATGATTATTTCAGACAAAAGAAATATTTTTTCTGTAATATTATTTGTGTCTATTTAGATATGTATATGCAAGGTAAACAACTAACAAACAATGAAAAGTGAACGAAAATCAGAGTACAAAGTTTTGAAAGTAAATAAATGCACATAGGAACAAATCTAGCTAAATTTTATTAATTCATTTCATATTGAGTTTACCAATTGCTTCTTCATGAAGATTCTGATTTAACTTGATTACCAATCTGATCAAGTTATCATCAGTGCACATCCAACTGTTTTAATTTAAAGATGACATAGGGCCTTCTTGGTACACTACATATCTGCTTGTAGTGTTAATATAAATGATACAAAATAGCTGACAAATCCAATTATAATTGCATTTTGGATGTACCCAGCCATCGGTCTAATGATGTTCAAATTATATTAGTTCTATTCTGCAAATGATGGCATAGGGCCTTATTAGTTCACTACATATCTGTTCATAGTGTTAATATAAATGATACAAAATAGTTTACAAATCTAATTATAATTGGATTGTGATGCACCAAACCATTGGTCAAATAATGTCCAAATTTTAGTTCTATTCTGCAAATCAAGAAAATTAAACATCCAAACTTCAAATTCCTTTATTAGCAGCACTGTTGAGATCTCTACATAATTCCCTCCTGAGAAAAGTTTGGTAGTTCAAACATTTGATTGCAAAGACTTAAATAAATTTTGTTGTTGAAACTTGTCTTACATAATCTATCTAATCAAAACCAATGTCATTCACATAAAAAAATACAGTTGATAGATTATCAGATCACTTAAAACAAAAAATTAAATCAAAAAAATGATGTCTGCCTTTTCCACACACAGCATAAAATTTGAAATAAACTTCTAAACTATTTGTGACAATTACCAAATGAAAAAATTCCTGATATAATATAATATATATGTATCTAAATTGTGAATCAGGAAGAAGAAAGACTTTTCCAAGCCATTTCCAAGATAGGGAAAAGACCTAAGATTGAGGTTCTTACATTTTTAAGAAATCTTAACCCGAGGAATTGATTGACTGGATCAATTAATGTGAAGAATATTTCGAGTATGAAGATATTGAGGATCCTGATAGGGTCAAGATTGTGAAGGCCAGACTGAAGGGTCATGCAAAGATCTAGTGGCAAGAGATTCAATTGGAGAGAAATAGAAGAGGAAAGGAGAAAATCACAAGATGGGATCGAATGATGGACAAATTGAAGTGATAGTTCATTCATGTTGATTATGAGCTTGACCTACTGAAGAAAATGCAAAGTTTGAAGCAAGCAGGAAGATCTGTTCAGGAGTATATAGAGGAGTTCTATCAAATCCTCATTAGAATAGGTCATGCAGAAGCTGATAAGGAGAAAGTTGTCTGTTACCTTAATGGGTTGAGGCCGAGCATTCAAGAGGAGTTGAATTTGGTTCGAATGAACAGTATTGAAGAGGCATACCAATTTGCCCTAAAAGTAGAGGAAAAGTTGAACAAGAAGTTTGAGAGAAAACAAAATGGAAGAGGTCGTGGTGGAAGATCTAGTGGATGGTCATATGGAGGCCGAAATGAAGATCCGAAAAAGAAGGATGAGGCTAGTAGCAGTCAAAATTAGAGAGGAAACAATTCCAATCATTTCCATGATCAGAATAATAGAGATCGGAGAGGAAGAGGAAGAGGACAAGGATCTGGAAGAGGAGGCTTTCGTGGAACATGTTTTCATTATGGAGAAGAACGTCATAGGGCATATGAATGTCCTCAATGCCAAGGAAGGACAAATAAGAGAACTAAAGGCCAGGCTAGAGTTGCACATGTAGATGAAGATGCGAGATCATCACATTTTGAAGATGTTGAAAGAGGAAAAATACTAATTAACAAAAGAGTCCTGCTAAGTGGGGAGAATGAACCTGAGCAAAGAAGAAGCCTATTTCACACCAGGTGCAAGTGTGAAGGTAAATGTTGTGATGTGATTATCGATAGCGGAAGCACTGACAATTTGGTGTCAGAAGAGATGGTGAAAAAATTGAAGCTCAAGAGAGAGCAACACCCACATCCATATCAGATTGCCTGGGTATAGGATGACCACAATGTCATGGTCAGTCAATAGTGCCTAGTAAAGTTTAAGATTGGCAGATACTATGATGAGGTACTATGTGATCTCATACCTATGGATGCATGTCATATGTTGTTGGGTAGACCATGGAAGTTTGATAGGCATGTTGTACATGATGGTCATGCGAATACCTATTCCCTAACAAAAGACTGAGTACTACATAAGCTAAATCCATTGAAGGACACACAAGAAAATGTATGTGGTAATGCAAGAATAAGTTTTGTTGATGGAAGAAAATTCCTAGAGGGTATGAGGCATGAGCATGTGTGTTTTGCTTTAATTCCAAAAGTTGGTAAAGAGGAAGTAGAAGATGTACCTGTAGAAGTTGCAGATTTGTTGAATAAATTTTAGGATATTGTATCTGATAATGTACCTGATGGATTACCACTGGTATGGAAGATAAGTCATAAGATGGATTTGATTCTAAGACCCAGTTTGCCAAATAAGGCAGCACATAGAATAACACCGGCAGGAAACGAAGAGTTGAATAGACAAGTACATGAATTATTACAGAAAGGGTTGATTCGGAGAGCCTGAGTCCATGTACTGTACCAGCAATATTAGCACCAAAGAAGAATGGAGAATGGAGGATGTTTACAGATTCTAGGGATATCAACAAGATCACAATCAAGTACAAATTTCCATTATCGCGGATGGATGATATTATGCACTGTTTGAGTGGAGCTGTCTATTTCTCAAAGATAGATCTAAAGAGTGGATATCATCAAATTCGGATCAAAGGAGATGAATGGAAGACTTCCTTCAAGACAAAGGAAGGATTGTATGAGTGGCTAGTCATACCCTTTGGGCTAACCAATGCACCGAGTACTTTCATGCGGCTGATGAATGAGGTTCTGAAAGAATTTCTGGGTAAGTTTGTCATTGTTTACCTAGATGATATTTTGATCTTTAGTAAGACATTGGAGGAGCATATGGTGCATATTCGTATGGTGTTTGAGAAGTTGAGAGAAGAGAAATTGTTGATTAATTTGAATAAGTGCAGTTTTGTGAAGAAGGAATTAGTGTATCTGGGATTTGTAGTTTTAGTAGAAGATCTAAAAATGGACCCAGAGAAAGTGCAGGCTATCCTTGAATGGCCTACTCCAAGGAGTGCTACTGAATTAAGATCTTTTCATGATTTGGCTAGTTTTTATAGAAAGTTTATCAAAAATTTTAGCAATATTTGTGGACCCTTGACTGAAACAATGAGAGGGGATAGAAAAGAGTTCAAGTGGACTGATGGGGCAGATAAAAGTTTCAAACTATTGAAATAGAAAGTTACAGAACAACCTGTTTTAGCACTTCCATATTTTAATAAGGTGTTTCAAGTAGACTGTGATGCTAGTGGTACTGCAATAGGAGTTGTTATGAGTCAAGAAGGTAAACCTATTGCTTATTTCAATGATAAGTTAAATGATGCCAAGAGAAACTATTTTGTTTATGATCAAGAATTTTATGCTATAGTTCAGGCATTAAAAAGTGGAGACACTATCTGCTTCCTGAAGAGTTTGTTTTGTATACTGATCATCAAGCTTTGCAATATTTGAATAGTCAAGGAAAGTTGAATCAAATGCATTTGAAATGGGTTGAGTTTTTGTAGAGTTACACATTTTTTTTGAAACACAGGAGTGGAAAGTCTAATAGGGTTACAGATGCTCTTAGTAGAAGGCAACTATTGCTGATAGAGATGCAAATAGAGGTGGTTGGGTTCAAGGAACTCAAGAGTTTGTATCCAAAGGATATTGATTTTGGAGAAGCTTGGAAAGCTTGTAAAGAACCTATTACTCTAGACAGAACAAAGTGGTTGGATTTCATCATTCAGGATGATATGCTATTCAGAGGGAGTCAGTTGTGCATTCCACAAAGTTCTATGAGAGAGAATCTCATCAAGGAGAAGCATAGTGGAGGATTGGCTAGACATTTTGGTCGAGATAAAACCCTTGCTTTGGTTAGTGAGAATTATTATTAGCCATAGTTGCAGCAAGATGTCAAGAAGTCTGTACAGAGTTGTAGAGTATGTCAAATGGTGCAATAAGTAAAGTAGAATATAGGGTTGTATCAGCCCTTACCTGTACTAGAGAAGTCTTGGGATGATATTAGTATAGACTTTGTTCTTGGTTTACCAAGGACACAGCGGGGACATGATTCAATTTTTGTGGTGGTTGATAGATTTTCAAAGATGGCACATTTTATTCCCTGCAAGAAGACTAAATATGTTGTTCATGTAGTAGAATTATTTTTCAGAGAAGTGGTGAGACTACATGGTTCGCTAAAGAGTATAGTTTAAGATCGGGACACTAAGTTTGTTGGATATTTCTAGCGTACATTATGGAAGAAGTTAAAGATAGATTTAAAGTTCAGTTCATCACATCACCCACATACAGATGGACAGATAGAGGTGGTGAATAGGAGTTTGGAGAATTTATTGAGATGTTTGGTTGGAGATAAGCCAACAGGATGGGATTTGATTTTACCACAGGCAAAATTTGCATACAATAATTCTGTCTATAGGAGAATTGGTAAATCACCATTCCAGATTGTATATGGAAGTAGTCCAAGAAATGCATTTGTGTTGAGAAAGATAGATAAAGGAGAAATAAGTAGTGCTGAAGCTGAGGACTTTGCAGAACACTTGAAGAACATCCATGAGGAGTTGAGGAAGCATATTACCAAAATGAATGTGTAGTATAAGGCTAAGGCAGATGAAAAAAGAAGGCATAAGGAATTTCAGGTTGGAGATGAAGTCATGGTTCATTTGCAGAAGGAGCGATTTCCAGTTGGTACATATAACAAGTTGAAAATGAAGAAATTTGGACCATGCAAGATACTGAAGAAGCATGATTCAGGAAATGCATATGAGGTAGAATTGCCTATTGAGCTGAATATTTCACTAGTGTTTAACATTTCAGATTTGATAGAGTATCATGAAGGAGGTGTTGAAGATGAGATCACAACAGTAGAGTGGAGTATTCCAGCAACTATTTCAGCTACTAAGGAGATTGAGGATATACTGGACAGTCGTGTTGGTAGAAGTACAAGGAACAGGACCTATGAAGAATATCTGGTCAAATGGAAAGGATGACCTATTGAAGATTCATCATGGCTGACATAGGAGGAGGTTAACTATCTTGGTTTTCCTCTTCACACCTGAGACGTGATGGGGTCACTTCTCAAATTACCCTGGGTGTCTGATGCAGGAGCATCCTGGGTGTAAGAGCAATCTTCCATCACCCAAAAATATTTTTGATTTCTTTTCAATAAGGGCTATATTGCATAGAGCTATTATTTTTGGAAATTTACTATTTTTAGTAAGTTTTTCGTTCAAGCTCAGAATGGTCTATTTTCTTTTCTAGAGGTTCATTTTGGTCATATAAGCCTGCCAGTAAAGTTTCATTACCAGATCAAGTCTAGTTTTGAAGATATTGAAAATTTTTGGTATTGGGAGTAGGGTAGAGAAACTTCGAACTCAGTTTTGATGGCTTTAGAGGCCTCAGATGAGATTGAAACTTTGGTTGAGTGAAGTTTTCTTGATTTAGATGTTGTAGAGCGCTTTGTGCCCTTTCCAAAATGGGGTCATAATAGTCAGTCGAGTCAACGGGTGATGACTTATCGTCTTCAGAAGTTGGGTAACCTAAAATGGCAGAAAATAATTTTTTTTCAAAATTTCTATTTGGGTTTCAAAAGTTGTTTTGAGCCGACTTTGATGTAATAAAATGAAAAATAAAATAATTCTAAGTTTTGTCGGCATTAGAGGCTAAAATTTTGGAACCTTCCCAGCCGATGAAAAATTGCCTATATAAGGAAGGCTGTAGTGTTGTCTTAGGTAGTTCACAGTAGTTCACAGTAGTTCTGGGTAATAATTCGAGGCTTTGTCCTACAGAATATTGTAAGGGAAATGCCCATGTGGCTTTGCATATTGTAATTCTAAAATTTGTAATTCCACATTTGTGGAGATAATAAGAAGCCCATTTTCTATTCTCGCAAATTGTTGTTGTTTCTCTGTTTCTATTATGTGTTTGTGGTATTAAGGGAAGCACCCTTCATCAATGCGATGAAACTAAACACCTATCTGATTTGATGATGACAACTAACCAATTTGATGTGAAGCGATGAAATTTATTAATGTCAGAACAGATTCTTAAACCATTGGTTTGGTTTGAATTAGTAACCAGTTTGATGTGAAACCGATCATCATTAAGAGATTGGTAGCACCATTGACTTAATTTGATGCAATGAAGCCAAATGGATTTATGAGGACAATACAGTTTGATGTGAAGTGATGAAACTGATATGCCCCTAGAGATTTGATGTTAACGAAGAATCTCAACTTGATATGATGCAATGAAGCTAAGATGCCCCTAGCAATTTGATTTTGTTTGATTTGATGTTATGATTGCTTGATTAAGAATTCTTGATGTTTGATGATGCGATCATTGAGTTGTTGAGGTTATGATCATGCCCCTCAGGAGAGAAATCAAAATATGGCTAGGTGCCCCAATGATCGAAAGTAATTTTGATTGATAAAATGATGCAAGAAGAAATAGATCTGATTTAATGAGGTTTAGGTCACGTTTTGCACTGATATGAGGGTCGATTGACCAAGTTTGACCAAAATTTGGGTAAGGGTTGATGAAGATTCTGGCACATTGATGAGTTGAAGAGATGGAAATAGTACTAATTTGAAGAATAGATGATTGATTGCGCAAGCGGTCAACTGTAAATAGGGTTAAAAAGTCAAACTATGATTTTGACCAATTAAATGATATCAAATTTTGATTTGGATCCTGAAAATGGAATCAAAGTGGTCAAATTAGGTAGGGGTGTGATTTTCACGTTAATCAAAGCAAGTTGAAAAATAGGTCAAAAACCTATGTAAGCACTAATACATTTGGGGTGAAATTGCGACGGCAATTTGCAATGGCGAGCAAATGTTATTTCTTTTTGCCTTTTTTTTTTCAATTATACCCCGACAATGTCGCAATTGCGAGGTTAACGGGATATAAGAAAAAAAAAAAAAAAAAACGTTGGTCATTTCTATAATAGCGCCGAGAGGGATTTTTGCAGCCGTTGGACGAGGAGATCTCTACGGCTAGGCATCTCTACGGTGAAAGGGATCTATTGGATTTTACATTCAGAATCCAAAAGGCCGAGAAAGGTATGATTTTAAACTTCACTTCCTCCTCGTTTTGTGTCGCCCTCTCTTCCCTTTATCATGCAAACCTTATATTTAAGGATATGCAAGATGATCTCATTTAACAAGAAAAATGTTTCTGCTATTTCTTCTCAGAAACCCTTCTTCAAACCCTAATTTACCATCAGGTAGTTTTGGCTGGCTGCTACTAGGCGAGAGTCTACTATTTCTAGCTTTCCAAAGGGCCAATGCATTTCATGAATTTTTGGAGTGGAGGATGAAGGCCCATGGAGGAGATATCTTTAAAACCCACTTGGTCGGATCCCCTAGAACTGTATTGTGTAGTCTTACGAGATATCATGTATGCTATGTGACAATTGCAGGTATGCTCATGTCTATTGCTGTGTATTTTCTTTAGAAGATTCATTTTGATATGTATACAGAGGCAAGTTTTCATAAATTTTGTTTCATAATGCGTCTGATCATATCAATGGATCAACAAGTTTTTGAGTTACAATTCATACTCTAGCACCATTTTATATCATTGAACTGTTGTGGGATAGGATGCCATTTTGTTAAGAAAGTCATCATGGCATTGAAATTGATGCGTTGCTCCTCCTTATTCAACAATCTACAATCTAAGTGACCAATAGTTCAACCCAAACTGAACTACTAGTCATATTGAAAGAACTTTTCTTGCCTATAAAATTTTGCTCATCAATCACTACTTTATACTTTATTCTGCTCACTAGTCCATTAAATTGAATTGCATATTCATGTTCTAAGATAACCCAGCTTGTAGAATCATAGACAAGTAAAGGGATTTTACAAGGCATGGAAAATCATGTTGCTAATGGAGACTCTCTCCCACAGGGTAGAATGAGATGAAATTCATTTTTTACAGTGAAATTCTAACCGCATATTTTCTATAGCAGATTCATTTTGATATGTATACGGAGGTGGAGATTTTTTAAATTGTGTTTCATAATGCATCTGATCAGATCAATGGGTCAACAAGTTTTTGAGTTACAATTCATATTCTGGCACCATTTTATATCATTGAACTATTGTGGGACATGATGTCATTTTGTTAAGGATTTCTGTCTTCTTCATTTTTCCCCTCTACCACAACCCCACAAATTTGGTTTTCAAATTCACTTCTACCAAAATGGATTTTATTTTATATAGCATATAATCCCATAAATTAACAGATGTTTTATGATGTATAATCCTAGAAACTCAGAAATATTTTATGGCATAAGCCTACAAACTCTTCTTGAATTTATCATTGGTGGCACTTTTATGGGTAGTGAGATTGCAAGCTAGCCAAAGGGCCTGAAATGCTTGCGAGCATTAGCTCTTTAGATAGGGCTCTACCTCACAATTATGCACAAAGAAGTACATTTGTAGTATAGTCAACAAAAGCACAAAAAACCCAACCAACAAAACCACCACCTTTGATGGACTTGACAGGTACTCCCAATAAAGTTCAGACAACTGAGTCTTAATCTTGATTTTATAGTAATTTTTTATGAGCACTTCTTTGATTTAGTTACTAGGTTCTATGTCCCTTATTCTTGTCATAATAAACACATTTCTTATCCCTATTTTGGTTTTTATTACCATCTAGATTGAAGTGTTTGGAGTAATTCAAACTATAGGCTAAATCGTAAAATCTCTCAAAAACTTAAAATTCTAGACACTATACTTTTTGCATGTTTGATCAGTCAAAATTTGGGATTAATTACTCCAAATGGTAACTATTAATTAGTTCATGATTTACTCTAGTTCTTGGAACTCTAGTATATTGATTACTTAATTTCGAATATACCAACACTCTGGTTTTTTGCATGTGTACCCATTGATATTTTAAAGGTGTGTATTCACACATCTTTGAAGGAATGATGTTTTCTCTACATTATGGATTTTTTATCCATGCAAGAAATCTTTTGCCGGAGTTGAGATGTTAATTAGTTTTTACTTATTTTTCATGAAATATGTTGTAAATGTTAATGGGATTTTTTTATGCTATATTATTGGCTGAATAAACAATTTCTTAAGGTAGTCATTAAGTTTGTAATTGTAGTTTCATGAAATTACACCTTTGACTTGTAATATTTTTGCATGTAATATATGAATTCACTATTGATTCCAGGTGCATTAAGGGAGGATGAAATCAATATTGTCAAAGTGCATAAAGGGGGGATAAAGCCAATATTAATTTCAAGTGAGGTTAATAAACTATACTAAAGTAATGACCCATAAATTCTTAGTTATATTTGGATTCATATTTTGTTTTTATTCAGATTCATATTTTGCTTTTCCTTTTTATTTTTCCATTTAATTATTCTAATCAAACATACAGGTCAATAATATAGGTTAATTAGATGTTGTTGGAAATATGAATTATACATGCTATCTTTGAAGAAATAGATAAATCAATGTGATTCATACAAAAAAAATAGATTGGTACAAACACACACACACACACACACACACACACATATATGTGTGTGTGTGTGTGTGTGTGTGTGTGTGTGTGTGTGTACCAATCTATTTTTTTGTATGAATCACATTGATTGATCTATTTCTTCAAAGATAGCATGTATAATACATATTTTCAACAACATATAATTAACCTATATGTGTGTGTGTGTGTGTGTGTGTGTTGCTTTTTTTTGACCGGAAATGGTGGTTCCAGTAGCAACTCATCGATTCGAGTGACAGTGGGTGCACAACAGGCCAAGGAACTATGGACCAGCAATAAGTCGTCAAAAAATGGCCTCAGTTGATTGATTTGTTTCCATTTTAGGTACATTTTTTACATTTTTGAGTCAACAGTCTTGTTTTCTCTTACAAGCCAGTGAGAAGGCTTGTACGAGTAAACATCTACCATCATGTATAGCTTGTCTATCATACTGCCATGGTCTACCCCACAACATGTGACAACAATCCATTGACATAATATCACAAATAAATTCATCATGATAGTTTCCAATCTTAAATTTCACAAGGCATTGTTCACTTAGCAAAAGTTTATGCTCATCCTTTATCCAAGCAATCTGATATGGCTTAGGGTGCTTCATCCTTGGTAACTGCAACTTTGTAACCAATTCTTTTTATGCCGAATTCTTTGAACTTTCATTGTCAATGATCACCTTGTAACACTTTCCAACAACTTTACATATGGTTTTGAATAAGCCTCTCCTTAGAGGATCCTCTTTAGTTCCTTCATTCCACAAAGCTCTCCTAATTATCATATTTTCACCACCTTTCGGTTGGTTCATTGAATCAGGTGAATCTTCTTGCATAGGTGCATTCCCTCTACTACTACCAACCTTCTTACATTCAAATACCCTATGTCCTTCACCACACTTGATACATGTGTCCTTAAAACAGGTTTTGTCTTCTCACTTATGATCATTACCTCTAGGGTAACTACCTCTTGTATAACCTCCTCTTCCTCGGTATGAACTTTCTCCTTTCCACTTTGATTTGCCTTCCTCTTGATTTGTCTTATCCTGATTGGATTTGCTACTTTCTCCATAAGATCTGCCTCTTCCTCTAGAAAATGTACCACCTCTGCCTCTCTGCCTTTGTTCATGCCTTTTGTTTAGCTTCTCCTCTACCTTCAATGCAAATTGATAGGCTTCTTCAATGCTATTCATCTTCACCAAACTAATTTCATCTTGTATAGGAGTTCTCAATCCATTCAGGTATCTTGCAACCCTTTCAACTTCATCATCCATATGTTCAAATCTGATAACGAATCTGTAGAATTCCTCAGTTTATTCCCTTACAGTAGTATCCCTTTGTTTCAAATTTTGCATTCTTCTCAACCAACTAACTTGATAATCATCCAGTAAGAATTTACGCTTCAATTTGTTTATCATCTTATCCCATATCTTGATGTTTTCTTTTCCCCTTCTCTATTGATCATCCTGCAAATATTCCCACCACAAGGATGGATGTCCCTTCAATTTTGTACCGGAAAACTTCAGCTTCTTATCCAGTGGTATACCTTCATATTCAAAATATTTCTCCATTTCAAAGATCAAGTCCAACAATTCATCTAAATTCAACTTTCCATTATACTCAAGAGGATTGAAATTGTTGACTTGGTGGTCAGCACCTCCTTGGAGATTTATGACATGGCTTAACCATCCCTTGTGAGTCGGGTTAGATTTGGTATTTGTATTGGGCATTGACAGTTCAAGCTTTTTGTGCAATGGCAAATGATTCCAACAATTGGTATTAGAGCCTTGGGTCATGGGTTCGAGTCTCCCTTCAGTGGGTGCTGAGGGGGAGATTGTTGACCTAGTGGTCAGCACCTCCTTGGAGATTTGTGACATGGATTAACTACCTCCTATGGGTCAGGTTAGATCTGGCATTTTTATTGGGCATTGATAGTTCAAGTTTTTGGTGCAATGACAAATGATTCCAACAAAAATGTGGTTTAGCATTCACACTTGTCAAAGCTCTCAAGAATCTTTCTTTGCCTTATTCAAGAACAAGGGCTTGTTCTACTCCTACTTCTTCAACTTCATCTTCACTAACATCTTCAATAGGTATTCCTCTTCTTTGGGATGTCTCAACAACTTCAAGCCTAGCAGAAATTTGTCTCAACATATCCAACATAGCAAGATAAACATCTCTTCTTCCTCGAACCATCTTCACAACCCTCTGCAATTGTAGGCCAAATCGCAATTTGCCACCCTACAACCAATTCAACTAGGGGTTGCTACAAAAAAACCTTGCTCTAATACCACTTGACGTAGTGCCAAGGAAGGACCAGTCTCCAAAGGAGATGCCCAACCTTGCAGTTAAGAGTACATAGGAAACAATAATAAGAGACAATGCATGATCCAATGTATTATTCAGAGATCAAACAACATAGATGCCGGGTTGTCAGGCCTTCCCGGTTACGACCACATTCAAAGAAATGAATCTGAAATCCTAATACTAATCTGTCCAAGTCTCTGATCTAGGTTTCATGAATCAACTATCAATGTAACAAAACTACCTCTAAAGATACATCAAGTTATTACATATAGGTAACGCCTCTAAAGTCAGCCAAGAAAGAATTACATTCCCCAAGAAAAGGAAATGTGTACAACAAATAGGTCTGACCCAAAAGGAATTAAAGATCTGTAAAAAGAAACCACAAGGGCCACAATCATAGGAAATGATCCACGAATCACATGTTATGATCACAACGGCCGAAATCCAAAGATTAGCAATTGCACATCGAATCTCCAAATAGGTCCAAGCAAGCAATGAACACATTACCCAAGGATAGGAAATGGATCAAATCTTGAACATCCATGAACATCAGGAGGTGTGATCATAGGAAGATGATCCCAGATATGTCTCAAATAAGATTGTACAACCGCACACGCTATCTCGAACAAGTGAATGATCGGTCAGCATAATCTCTCCAACCAGTAAACAAGAACACATACAAAGAACTGTTTTTGGTTGAGGCAAGATTGCGATGTACCCAAGATGCTCCTGCATCACCCTCACTCAACATCAAATGATTTCATTCAAAAAGAGAAAAAATCCCAAATCATTTGGTCATTGTCTCTGCTCTTTAAAAAGCTTTATGCCAAATATACAGATCCAAACATGCTCTTTGATAGAAATGATAAGTCTGCAGATTAAATATTTGGATTCTATAAATTATAGAGGGAGAGAATGAAATGAGTTCTTATCACACGGATTGGAAGAATCAGCTAGAAAACAATGAAACGAAAAATCTAGGCAGAGAAGGAAAATGAAAATGCACAAAAACCCTTCCAACAATCTGTGTCCAGAGCTGATTTGAGTGTAAAAAAGCTAAATAAAATGAAATCCCTGCATAGACCCTCGAATTATGCAAAGTGGAGTGACCCTCATGATTGATGCCCTCACCCTTAGTCAAAGCAGAGAAAGAAACTCACTGCAATGATATGCAACCTCACTCCCACTCCAACCAAATTTTATCCAGTCAAATCCTAAACTGCAGTTGGAGCATCTGCAACAAATCTCATTTTAACACTGCTTGAAATGGAAATTCAATTTTCCAGGTGAAAGAAAATTCTTGGAGGATAAAATTAATTTTAATGTCTCAGTCCGTGGTTAAACTTGATGGATTTTTTCTCAAATCTGAGGAAAGCAAAAATTAGTGGTGAATTGGACACAAGATTGGGGACAGTGGCAAGCTGGGGAGGATCTAACATGTTGGTTTTTGAAATCCTATGGAAGTGACTATTTTATAAAATCCAAGGATTGTCCTCCCACTCTCAGTATAGATTCTTTATTGTTTCAATGGTAGTCCTCCCATAATCCGCTATAGATTCTTTATTGCAGATGTACCCGAGGCGCAAAACTTTCCTTCAATAAGAATGCTTATTTGTATAATTAATAACTCAACAAAAACACATTTTATATTGCTTAAGAACTCAAAGAATACTGAAAAAATGTTTTTCTTGCTTATCATCAAGATAAAACAATGCTTGGCTCACAAAACCATCAAACCTTCATATCATTCATAGAAAGAAGCTAGTCATGAATACTGCTGAGGGGCAGGATATAAAACCACACAAAATCATTACAATCTACTTCAAGGGACTAATTTAGACTTACTTGAATTGCCATTTTTACAACTGGAAACATGAACATGAATGTTAGTGTATACCAGAAATAGTGAAAATCCCAAGAGCGTTTCTCAATCTTATTATAAGGAAGGAAATGTATAGAGTTAAAAGGCCAATCCCTAACAACTTGCTTGGTCGCATGTCATTCAATAGCAACACAATTGGAGCAAACACAAGCCCAGTAGTATATAAGCAGCAGGTTGTGCAGATCAGGATCCCAACAACAAAGAAATTTCTAATCCAGCTGGTGTATTAAACATAGGACTTGCATAGCAGCCTTGCAAAGCAATTTGCACTCCATCACCTCCATTTAATGCCAAAGAAATACTAGACATCAAATCACTCATAGAATTAGCCCAGGCCAACATAGTCAAGCCTAGGATGGATGGATTTATAAAAGAAACTAACATTGCCACCAGCTCTTTTGCAATAATGTAAAACCACACTTGCTCATAATAAAACCTCCTGCAACCCAGGGAAACAAGTATGTATGAGGAAGGTGATCTGTATTTGTTTTAAAATATACTAAGCTGTTGCACCTGTAGTAGAAGAATGCGGTGTACTCAATAACACCTCCAAAAGTGCATTGCTTGCGGGCTTTGATAAATTAACACTGATTCTCATACCCAACGTGCTTTTCCAATCCTGCCCAGGAAAAAATACTGTCAACACCGTCCAATTCTCTGACCCCTATAATGCATATTTTTGTTAAGTTTCCACAACTGTTCTCCTGAAATTATGGTGCATTATCGATAAATTTGCAATAGGCGTTCCCAAAATATTACCATTCTACATTCTTAAGACTTGATGATGGTCTCTTCCTAAAATTGCATCTCCAGCATCAGCCAAAGCAATATTTTTTGTATGAAACACTGAATTGACTAGCTTTTTTGATAGAATTTCAGATTTAAACTATGTCGAACTCCACTGATAAGAGGCTCTTGCAATGAGGTAAAGGGAGAATTTCAAAATATTTGCACGATCAGACAGAAAGACAAACAAAAGAAAAATAAACCCCAAGTTGAGTAATATATGGAGCTGATTGCCCATTTTACACAGTCCAGGTTTTCCCATTTTCCCAATTCAAGAAAGCAAATTGTGATTCACAACCTCCTCAATTGATATTCAAGGTCGTTTAAAACCCATTCCCCCTAAACCAATTATGTGAAAATAGGGTTGCTATCAATATAACAGGTTGTTGACATGCCCTAAAACTTGCTCCTTACCGTTTTTATAAGGGGAATCAAGATATGTGCATTACATGTACAAAATGACAAATTAAAGGGAAACAAATTCTACAGCTGCGTTCCCAAATCTCAATTTTGCAAAAGCTTTATTTACGAAAGAAACACATATATGATAATAAGAATGGTTTAAATAATGCATTTTTTAAATGTGAGTATTGCCAGGAGTGAAAACCTAACAAAAGGGTACCCAAATTTGCCTTCAAATAGCTGAAAAACTTACAAAAGGGTACCCAAATTTACCTTCAACTAGCTAAAATTGGTGTTGTGTGGACAATTGTGGTCGAGTATAGCATAGAGAAATCAACGAATTTTTACTTGTAACTTCAATTTCCAGTACAAATGCTAATCTCCAGAAATGAACACCCTGATTCCTCTATTTTGCCAGCGTTGTCCTTTGCCATTATTATTCATCTGCAACCAGATCTCTATTACTACGTCTTCTCTTGCCTCGTAATGTACGTAGAGCCTCTGAGAAATCTAAATGTCTGCAATGCCTCTGATTTGGCCAGTGGGAACCTTCCAGCACTCACATTGTACAGGCAATTGCTAAAGTTCGATCAACTCTCCATAGTAAACAATGAATAATAGTCAAGCAATAGAAAAATTAAACAATACTATTCGCTATTGAGGAAATGTTTAATCGGTGTTTAATGTTTAGCCCTCTACAATAGTTACCTGCCATGGCAGGAACCAAAACGGGAAATCCAAATCATTGTTTCAGCAGGGGAGGAATAGAATGGAGAATGAATATGGAATAAGAGATGATAAATATAATGGATACTCTTCAAGGAAGAGATGAGAAAGGAAATAAATCATTTACTAGGCGGGTAAGCATAGTGTGACAGTAAACAAGGCGGTAGTGTATTCTAGTTACATACTCATTTGTGGAAGGTTACATATATTTGCTATTAAGGATGGAAGCCATCATATGGAATTATAGATATGTATAAATATGCATCCATATATATGTATAGGCATGTATATATGTATATTAATAAAAGTTAGATCAGAAAATTATAATTATATATAGAGTTATATATATATATATACATATATATATATATGTATATGTATGTATATATATATATATATATGTATGTATATATATATATATATATGTATATATATATATATATATGTATATATATATATATATATATATATATATATATATATGTATGTATGTATGTATGTATGTATATATATATATGTATATATATGTATATATATATATATATATATATATATATATATAAATAAAGATGATTCAAAATTATTTATATTATATATTGTAGAGATATGTGTGTCTGTGTGTAAAATCAGTAATTAATATAAGGAGAGCTAATCAATTGAGTTAATATAATCTCTCATTAATCTATTATTTGAATAAGTCTATTAATCAATACAAGTAATTATATAAATGTTTAATGTTAAGAAGGGTAGTAAAATTTTATAAGTATTATCTTAATCACAAAAATCAAATTTAATAATAAATTATTCACCTCATCATAGTTGGAGGGAGGAAGAGTAGGTAAGAGGGTATAAGTCTGATCTCTAAGTAAAGCCAGGGGTGATGATTTCCATTCTTCGACTTAGACCTATCAAGCTAAGGAGCACACTACGAATTTCCTGACATTCCTTTGTGATGAGTAAAATACCTAAGAGGAAGGCATGGTTAGGGAAGGCAAGCACCTATTAAGCAAGACACCTCAGGGGAAGTTGTTGGACAAAGGGCCAAAATTCTACCCTTCGGCTTAGTGAGGTCTCCTTGGCCAACCCTAAGATTTCCTAACCTTTATAGATAATGTTCTCTATAAGCTGTGATTATATATATATATATATATATATATATATATATATATATATATATATATATATATATATATATACACTAATTTATCTATAAGCTCAATGAAGTAACATTGGTAAATATTATTCCTAACTTGATTACCCTAACTATGTAACGAAGATAGGAAGGGAACATTTCAGAGACCAAATAAATTGCCATTTCCAAACACAATCCAAACCCTTGTTTGGAATTTAAGGCAGAATAAACAGTAGCCCTACATGGGGACATTACACACACGTATGGGACTTAGTGGGTCCTGTGAAACAACCTGTGGGATTTTAGAAGCCGACGCTTCATTCTTTGGGGTTCGGGAAGAGGAAAAGTAAATGCTAGGCTAAGGAGGCAATGTGCCAAAGCAGAGTTTTTACAACATTTCAAAGCTTCTCTGGATAGCTTTCACACATTGAACTCTTCAAATGTAGAAAAATATCACCTACATAAAAAGAAGATGTGATGTACCACAAGCCCTTCATTGTTGGAAAGGAGAACAAAACCATTGAAGTAACGAAGACATAAAGTTTAAAGTTTAGACCCTAATTGTGGGAAGCATCTACAGGGATCCTGTTCACTCCCTTTGGGGTATGTATCTAATACTTAGAGTAATCATAAATATAAATAGAATACAAAGAACATAATAATTTAGATAGAACACATAACAAAGTCAATCGCAGAAACATATATAATTTCATTCCAAGTGTAAAGTCTTTACCACAACCCCATGAACTTATTTTGAGCCAAATATAAATAGTGCTCAATGATTTGTTGAGGCTGCCAACCGTTAGCAACTGACAAGCATTGAGAATAACTTATTACAACTTATTACACCATCAATTACTACTTAACAAACAAAGTATTATTTAGTTACTTACAGCAGATTCACTGGCTACATCAGTTCCCCCTCCCCCTCCAAAAAAAAATGTTGTCTTGTAGATGACAGAAACCAAATCGGGGCAAAATATACATAGGGAAAACTAAGAAAAGGGGTGAGGGGATGTCCTTGGAGCTGAGGAAACTGATGTGGTAGGTTTTCGCAGGTGTTGAAGGCACTGAGTGGCTGCCATTTCCAATTGTCGTGATGCTCATACCATGTGAGCAGCCTCCATTAATTATTTCCTTGCCTTCTCAGGTTTTGTGCCCTTCCCTTTCATCCCCTCTTGTATGGTTGCCAAGTTCGAGTCCCTTTATGCCAACTACTCATGGGACTAGGTCACGATGCTCTCTAGAGTAGTCACTTGGGAATGTTCTTCAGCCAATAGTGTTTGACTCTTATTTGCTAGTTTGGAATATGCCTTATGCTCTTGTTCGATCTGCTGAGTGGCCTTGTCGTTGGCTGTACTAGTCTCCTCTAATATCATGGTGAGGTGGTTGTAGCATAGTAAGAGCTCCCTTAAGAAGTGTCCATGCCATGAAGTACAATAAGAACTCGGCCATGGCAATTGCCTACTTGCGATCGTGTGGGTCGCTAGGCGGCTTCCATTTCCTCTGTCTCCACTTGTGGCCAACCTTTGGCTATGTTGAAGAAGCAGAATTGCTGAAAATGTATATGAAGTGATAATTCAATATTGATAAATACTAATTATTGATTTGTAATTCTGAATCTGATAATTGTAGTCACCGAACTCCAAAAGGCAAAACATATATTGATTTCGATGTCTTTCCTTGAGATCGGATCTGCATTATAAAGGATATGAATAGACATATCCATGAGCAGACTTGTCTCCAAAAGGTAGAGACATGGTCGTTCATGGGCATGTCTCATGAAAAGGTGCCTCTTCATGCCCGATCTCTAATTGGGTTTCAAACCTTAACGACTACAAATGATTTCCTTAATAATAGTATTTTAGATACATATATATTATATTATATCACATAATATTAAATATAATATATATATATATATATATATATATATATATATATATATATATATATATATATATATATATATATATATATATATATATCTTCAATATAGAATTTATTGGACTGAATCTACAAAACATCAACACTCCCTCTTAGCTAGGGAGGACAAACACATGATATGATATTACCTCAGCATAATATCAAGAAATGCATGTTTAAGAATATCCTTGATCAGAAGATATTCACCATTAGATATCATGTCATGATATGAAGAGTAATGGCCTCAGAATATCAAGTTGCATGATATTGACCAAGTACTCTGAGTAATTTGGCCTCAGAATATCAAGTCTCATGATATTCACCAAATACTCAAAATGTTCATAAGGTATGTGCACATGTATCCTCAATGATACTTACCATAGGAACATTCATGGTCTGTTTAAGGAACTTAATCCACCATGCAAGTTATCATCTATCATGATCTACTTAGACATCATAAGATGTCCATCACAATAGAAGGCCATGGTTTGTTTAAGGAACTTAATCCACCATGCAAGTTATCATCTATCATGATTTGCTTAGACATCATAGGATGTCCATCATAATAGAAGATAAGTTATTGTAAGATCGTCACCTTTCAATAACTTCTGCAAATACAAGTGATAATCATTTGGAATTCGTCACTTCCTCATGATGTACGCAAGAGGTAGGCCCAGTAAAAAAATGGATTCACTCACATGACATCCACCATGCCTCAGTGCAGAGGGTGGAAGCAAGGGATTTCACCTTGAAATTCTCTCAAAAAGAACTCATTAAAAATATATCAGTTTGTTGATTTTTTCGTTCAAGATTGCTTATGATAAACTGTCACACTTCCTCTGAATCTGATATCAATCTTTTGAGCTCCTTGTCCAAAGTTACCTTTGAAGAGTCAAACTCCCTCTAAATCTCACATCAATCTTCTTTTTCCTGCAAGAGCATCCCTGGAAAAGATCAAGGCAAATAGCTCTTATAGTATGTATAGAAATACAAATAAGAGAGAGACTAGAGTGAGTAGATAAATGTAATACTCAAAGATAATAAATACTTATCTGCGCATCCTTTAATAGTTGCTTCAATGAAGGTCCATATACATTAAATAAAAAATGCCTTCTTAGATTGTTATATTCAACTCTTGGACACCCTTCAACGGCCCTGGAGGATCCACGTATGATTCTAGATAAGGATTGATGTTAGGACAACTTACTTTCTCATTGTAATAAAACCAAATAGATTTTCCTTCATAAACCCATGCTCATTAGCATGAACATTTCTTCCCTTGTACCAAGAACTTTCTCTGCCCCCGTCTTTGACACATTCGAAACCCACTGTTTGGCCTCTTCTCCTAAATTTTGTTGTCGTTTGCATACACCTCAACACAAAAAATAATAGTTATCAACCCTTGTTATGCTACCAGATGGGAGAGTCATTCACAACAAAAAGAAATTTATAGAATCAATCTTAAACTATTCGGACCAGTCAACAGGCACATTAAAGACATAGTGCACACTATTCGATAGAGGAATAATGCCAGAGATAAATGATTAAACGTAGGACTCAACAAATTATTGTCCACTTAGCATTTCATCACCCAATCACAATTGGAGGAATAGAGAGAGACATATTGACAAAAAATATAAAGTAGAGATTCCCGACTACTAATTGCTATCCATCTCCACACAGTCAAAATCCCGCATCATATTATGTCACACACCATTATACTGATTTGGATTAAGGAGAATATCTTTAATAGTGCTCGACGTGCTTCTCTATGGTATCATGTGACCCAATCTAAAATATTTAGAATTGTCAAGGTGATCCCCTTATCAAATGTTAAACATTCATAATGATATGTGTGTAATCAGAAGCCATTATAAGTTGAACTTGTTGCTTGCCAATCAGACTATACATGTCTATGATACCAACAATGAGAGTGTCTGGGTGGTCTGTTTTTCTGTTGGTGGTCACTGTTATGAAGTGGCTTAGAGATTTGGTCACTGTGGCAATATATACTCTAGTTGTATTTATCTAAGGTATTGCATATTGAGGATTGTTGGTTTGACAGATATGATAAGAACTCTTCAAACATCAATTCTCCCATGTCTAATCTTCCATACCAAGCCTTCACCAATCGTTCCATATTAAAACACCACATCCAACTATTGCTGCAAAAATTTCTAATATATAGTTGTTGCTGCCCTTTATAAAATATATTTTAATAGTTTCTTACACTTGCAACCTGGCTCTGATACCATGTTGAAGTAGAATTGCTGCAAATGTATGTGAAGTGATAATTCAATATTGATAAATACTGAATATTGATTTGTAATTCTGAATCTGATAATTGTAGTCACCGAACTCCAAAGGGCAGAACACATATTGATTTCGATGTCTTTCCTTGGGATCGGATCTACATTATAAAGGATATGAAAAGACATATCCATGAACAGACATGCCTATTCATGGGTATGTCTCATGAAAAGGTGCCTCTTCATGCCTGATCTCTAATCGGGTTTCAAACCGTAACAACTACAAATGATTTCCTTTATAATAGTATTATATATATATATATATATATATATATATATATATATATATATATCTTCAATATAGAATTTATCCGACTGAAGCTACAAAACATCAACACTATGAAACATCTAGAAAAATCCTTATGGCATTCAACCTGCATAAAGTCAAGGAGTTTCTTTGCTGCATGGGCTACAATAGGATCATGGCCAATATCAAGGCTCTTAGTGATGGCTCCCACTCGAATCATAAATAGAGCCATCTCCACCAACTGGCGACCATAACTCTGGAGTGTCACTAACGGGTCATGTTCATTTGGCTTATCTAGTCATAGCATGACATCCTCACATTCCCTTGATGGTGCCTCAATGAGCTATAAAATTGATACCGTCACAGGCTCTACTATGTCTATATCAATTGTATTTGTTTGGTGCTTGTTGTGCCTCCACAACTCACACCCCATTTAGTTCCTTTGGTCTAATGGGGACCTGTTGTGACCTACTCACACATTGCCCATCAATGATGGGACCCCTCTCTTTTGTTGGCTTGGCCCTTTTGTTTTGGCTTTCTTGGTGGCTCTTGTAATAACCTTCTCAGTTCTCTTGGGTTTTGATTGAGAAGTGGTAAGTTTGGTCAAGTTTCAAAGTCCAGTTTTATTTTGTGTCCTTCAAGAGAACCGTGTATTTGTGGTTAGCAACTTACAAAAGTATCACATTTGTATCAAAGCATGCACCCGCAAGGAAAGTTTTTTTAATTTTTATTTTATTTTTTAATTTTTTTTAATTTTAGCTACATTCCATGCTTCTATGTGTTTATTTTCCATTTTTCAAATGGCGGAGCCTAGAGGGACAAGTGTAACTAGGAGACAGTTGATAAAGAATGAACAAAGAGGATTCTACCTAGAATCCAAAATTATCTTGGAGTGGATGGAAGTGGAAGACACAAACCTTGGATACCTTGATTTGAGAGAGTTCCAGAGCAGGATATTTGGCTATAAGGATCATCACCCGACACACTTGGCTTCCTATTATTTCCAACTGGTTACTGAGAGGGGTGGGTGAATTAGTAAGAGCTATTTTATTTCATGTTCTTCATAATTTTAAATACTTCTTGCAATCTAAGTAAAGCATAAAGAAGACATTCACAACTGTAAAAGAAGTACACAGATCAACACAAGTTTTATACATGGAAACCCTCGGTTAGAAGGAAAAGACCATGGTGAGATAGAACTCACAACTTCATTACTATAGAATGAAGGTGCCCTGTTAGGAGCTTACAAAGCACTGGTTAAGGTGCTACTCAGTTAAGCGATTTTACAAGAGATCTATTAAGATCTGAACCCTGTTAGGAGCTGCCTGGTTACAGGACTTAGAACATCAAGAAGATGTTACTGTGCTAGGGGATTTTTACAATGAACCGATTTGGTCCACCCTAATAAAGGGATTTCAACTTTCTTTTACTACTTATAAAAGCAATGATCTGTTATGACACTGAATGTCTGATTAGATCATACCTCTTTTCCAGTTTGCCTGGCTGTTGATCTCTGCTACCTCTATGTTTGTAGCTCTTTTCTTAGAAGATGTCTCTCCTCTACTCTTATGCATCACCAATATTCAACAACTTTCTTGCATCCTATGACTTATATTTATACAAGAGTTCATCGTTATGAAACCCTTAACTCATAGAACCGTTAGGCTGTAAACTCAAGAAGAAAATAATGCAACTAGCAGTTAAGCTTTATGTTCTAATCTGGAGAATACCTTGCAAGACATCCGTTGAAATAAAGCTAACTCTTGTTAAAAAGATAACTCCACTTCAATGCGGTGGATGTCCCGTATAATCCAATTTTAACTCAAACTGCTTTCGCAAAATCTAGTGTAGATTTTTAGGTAGTTTAGACTGGTGCAACCTTATTCCCAGTTCAACTTTGTATGTACTTCAAGACTGGTATTATGTACTTAGATTGGTCTACCAATGTATACCCTTTTCTTCAATTACCGGTGCATACACTGTGTTTCTATTCTACCAAAGCTTTCCAAGTAACGTGAGTAACCGAAGACCTTTTATCGGTGCATGGTGTTTGTGAATTTACACTAATGACAATCTTAAATTTCTAACACTTCCCAGATGGTGAAAAGTGGTATTGTAGCTGTAGCCAGATCCCCTTCCACTTTTTAGCATGTTGTGTTGATCATAGAGTGTGCGAAGCATTACCAATCTAGGGATAGAACGATTAAGGACTTGGATGGAAATATCATTGTAGATTTTTCTCTACCAACCATTACTGAAGCATTTTGGATCCGTTCATCTCAAAAGTTGGTCTCGAAGACGAGTGAGCAGGCCCACAGAGTTTACACAACTGGAGTTCAACATTGTGCGAAAATCATTAACAACAAATGGATGAGGAAGAACAAATCCCACTACTCTAAATAGCCTAAGGAGCTTGTGTGGTAGGATTTCTACCAGGAGTACAATGATTTGTTAATGATTCTTAACAGAATATTTCAATTGCCCCACTCCTACCTGTTTGAGACGTGGATGTGTTATTTTTTTCAACAGGTGGTGGAGTTCAATTGCATCAATTGGGCTGGGTTGATTAGTGAGAATCTCGATGAGAATTTGAGGAATTTAGAGCATACAAAGAAGTTCTTCATGAGCTCCTACTTGATATATATGCTGCCACAAAACATGAGGTATGAGGGACTAAGGTGCAATGGAGCCCTCGGAAGTGGAAATCCACTATTGAGGGTGCACGACTATTATCCATAGCTATATCTACAAGGCATAGATGATTACACTTGAGTCAATGATGCATTTGCAATGCGCATCGTGAGGACCTTGTAGAAGAGATTATGTATGAGATTTTCTATTGAAGTGATGAAGTTGGTAGAAGAGTTTGGAGCATGGTTTATTCAGTTTTCCATCTTCTCGTACATCAGATTGTAGGGGTTTTTTGAGCAGCCTTACGAGCTTCCACAATACCCTACTGATAAAATGATCTTGGTTGAAGTCACCCAACCATTGATAGCTTATGACGAAGTCCAAAAGAAGAAAAAGAAACTAGGATTGGAATTCCCACTTTCCATTGGAAGTAATGCAGTTGAGATCTGCCCTTGTCTACCAGTAGTTGAAAGGTCATCTGACGAGCTGAACTTCTTTTGTCTACCACTCTATTCAGGGAGACCAAATTATGTGATGAAAGGTGCTCCCCTTAATACCACAAACACATAATAGAAACAAAGAAACAACAACAACAATATGCAAGAATAGAAAATTGGCTTCTTATTATCTCCACAAATGTGGAATTATGAACTTTCAAAATTACAATATGCAAAGCCACATGGGCATTCCCTTACAATATTCTGTAGGACAAAGTCTTGAATCAATACCTAGATCTACTACCCATAACTACCCTAGACAACACTACGGGCCTTCTTTATATAGGCATTTTCCACCACCCGAGAAGGTTCGATAAATTTAGCCTTTAGGGCTGACCAAACTTAGAGTTATTTTATTTTTCAATTTATTACATAAAAGTCAGCTCAAAATAACTTTTGAAATATAAACATAAATTTTGAAGGAAAATTATTTTCCACCATTTCAGGTGGCCCGACTTCCAAAGACCATAAGTCATCACCAATTGACCCGATTGACTATAATAACCCCATTTCAGAAAGGCCACAAAGCGCTCTAAAGGCTTGACTCATGCAAGTGCCTGTCACCCAAATTTTTGACCTCATCTGAGGCCTCTAAAGCCTTCAAAACCAAGTTCAAAGTTTCTATACCCTGCTGTCAATACCAAAAATCTTCAATATCTTCAAAACTAAACCTGATCGAACCATGCAACTTTACTGGTAGGTTGATATGACTGAGGTGAACCTCCACATGTAAAATCAAAACATTCTAAGATTTATGACCATCTTACTAAAAACAATAAGTTCCCATAAATACAGCTTTGCACAAGATAGCCCTTATTGAATACAAAAATAGAAATATGTTTGGGTGATGCAAGATTGCTCTTACACCTAGGATGCTCCTACATCAGACAATTGGGGTAATTTGAGAAGTGACCCCATCATGACTCAAGTGTGTAGAGGAAAACCAAGATAGTTAACCTCCTCCTTTGTTAGCCATGATGAATTTTCAGCAGGTCATCCTTTCCATTTGACCAAATACTCTTCATATGTCCTGTTCCTTGTGCTTCTGCCAACATGACTATCTAGTATGTCTTCAAACTCCTTGATATCTAAACTGGTTGCTGGAATACTCCACTGTGCTACTGTAAACTCATCTTCAACACCTCCTTCATGATACTCTGTCAGATCTAAAACATTAAATACTAGTGAAATATTCATCTCAGTAGGCAACTCGACCTCATATGCATTTCTTGAATCATGCTTCTTCAATATCTTACATGGCTCAAACTTCTTCATTTTCAACTTGTTATATGTACCAACTAGAAATCGCTCCTTCCGCAAATGAACCATGACTTCATCTCCAACCTGAAATTCCTTATGCCTCCTTTTCACATCTTCCTTAGCCTTATACTATGCATTCATCTTGGTAATGTGCTTCCTCACCTCCTCATGGATGTTCTTCAAATGTTCTGCAAAATCTTCAGCTTTAGCACTACTTATTTCTCCTTTATCTATCTTTCTCAACTTAGATGCATTTTTGGGACTAGTCCCATATACAATATGGAATGGTGATTTACCAGTGCTCCTATTGACAGAATTATTATATGCAAATTCTGCCTGTGGTAAAATCAAATCCCATCCTGTTGGCTTATCCCCAACCAAACATCTCAGCAAATTTCCAAAACTCCTATTCACCACCTCTGTCTGTCCATCAGTCTGTGGATGATGTGATGAATTGAACTTCAAATCTATCTTCAACTTCTTCCACAATGTATGATAGAAATATCCAACGAAGTTAGTGTCGCTATCTGAAACTATACTCTTCGGCAAACCATGTAGTCTCATTACTTCTCTGAAAAACAATTCTGCTACGTGAACAACATCATTAGTCTTCTTGCAAGGAATAAAATGTGTCATCTTTGAAAATCTATCAAATACCACAAAAATTGAATCATGTCCCTACTGTGTCCTTGGTAAACCAAGAACAAAGTCCATACTGATATCCTCCCAAGGCTTCTCTGGTACAGGTAATGGCTGATATAGCCCTGTATTCTACTTCACTCCTTTCATGATAAGACATACTCTACAACTCTGTACAAACTTCTTGACATCTTGCTGCAACTGTGGCCAATAATAATTATCACTAACCAAAGCAGGGGTTTTATCATGACCAAAATGTCCAGCCAATCCTCTGCTATGCTTCTCCTTGATGAGATTATCCCTCATAGAACTTCTTGGAATGCACAACTGACTCCCTCTAAATAGCATATCATCCTGAATGATGAAATCCAGCCACTTTGTTCTATCTAGAGTAACAGGTTCTTTACAAGGTTTCCAAGCTTCACCAAAATCAGGATCCTCTGGATACAAATTTTTGAGTTCCTTGAACCCAACCACCTGAATCTACATCTCTGTCAGCAATAGTTTCCTTTTGCTAAGCACATCTGCAACCCTATTAGACTTTCCACTTCTGTGTTTCAAAATAAATGTATAACTCTGCAAAAACTCAACCCATTTCAAATGCCTTTGATTCAACTTTCCTTGACTATTCAAATATTGCAAAGCTTGATGAGCAGTATACAAAACAAACTCCTTAGGAAGCATATAGTGTCTCCACTTCTTCAATGCTTGAACTATAGCATAAAATTCCTGATCATAAATAGAATATTTTATCTTGGCATCATTCAACTTCTCACTGAAATAAGTAATAGGTTTACCTTCTTGGCTCATAACAGCTTCTATTGTAGTACCACTATCATCATAATCTACTTGAAACACCCTATTATAATCTAGAAGTGCTAAAATAGGTTGTTCTGTAACTTTCTGTTTCAACAGTTTAAATCTCTTATCTGCCCCATTAGTCCACTTGAACTCTTTTCTATCCCCTCTCATTGTTTCAGTCAAGGGACCACAAATACTGCTAAAATTTCTAATAAACTTTCTGTAAAAGCTAGCCAAACCATGAAAAGATCTTACCTCAGTAGCACTACTTGGAGTAGGCCATTCAAATATAGCATGTACCTTCTCTAGGTCCATTTTTAGATGTTTTGCTAAAACTACAAATCCCAAATACACTAATACCTTCTTCACAAAACTGCACTTCTTCAAATTAATCAAAAAAATTTCATCTCTTAACTTCTCAAACACCATATGAATATGCATCAGGTGTTCCTCCAATGTCTTTCTAAAGATCAAAATATCATCTAGGTAAATAATGACAAACTTACCCAAAAATTCTTTCAGAACCTCATTCATGAGCAGCATGTAAGTGCTCGGTGCATTGGTTAGTCCAAAAGGCATGACTAACCACTCATACAATCCTTCCTTTGTCTTGAAGGCAGTCTTCCATTCATCTCCTTCTCTGATTCAAATCTGGTGATATCCACTCTTCAAATCTATCTTTGAGAAATATATAGCCCCACTCAAACAGTCTATAATATAATCCATTCATGGTAATGGAAACTGGTACTTGATTGTGATCTTGTTTATTGCTCTATAATCTGTACACATCCTCCATTCTCCATTCTTCTTTGGTGCTAATACAACTGGTACAGGACAGGGACACAGACTCTCTCAAATCAACCCCTTCTATGATAACTCATGTACTTGTCTATTCAACTCTTCAGTTTCTGCTGGTGTCATTCTGTGTGCTGCCTTGTTTGGCAAATTGTTTGGCAAACTGGCTCCTAGAATCAAATCTATCTAATGACTGATATTCCTTACCGGTGGTAATCCATCAGGTACATTATCAAATACAATATCCTGAAACTCATTCAACAAATCTGCAACCTCTATAGGTACATCCTCTTCTTCCTCTTTACCATCTTTTGGAATTAAAGTAAAACACACATGCTCAAGCCTCATACCATCTAGGAATTTTCTTCCATCAACAAAAGTTATTGTCGCATTACCTTATACCTTTTCTTCGGTCTCCTTCAATGGCTTTAGCTTATGTCACACTCCATCCTTTGTCAGGGAATAGGTATTCGCACGACCATCGTGTACATCACATCTGTCAAACTACCATGGTCTACCCAAAAACATATGACATGGATCCATAGATATGATATCACATAGTACCTCATCTTGGTACCCCCTGACCTTGAACTTTACTAGGCACTGTTCAATGACCATGACCTTGTGGTCATCCTGCAACCAGGCAATCCGATATGGATGTGGCTTTTTCTATCTCTTGAGCTTCAACTTTGTCACCATCTCCTCTAACACCAAATTGTTAGTGCTTCCACTATCAATAATCACATCACAGCATTTACCCACACACTTGCATCGAGTGTGAAATAGGCTCCTCCTTTGCTGAGGTTCATTCTCACCACTCAACATGACTCTTCTATTGATGAACGTTTCTCTTCTTTCAGCATCTTCAGAATTTGAGGATCTGGCATCTTCATCTACATGTGCAACTTTGGCCTAGCCTTCAATCCTCCTATCTGTCCTTCCTTGGCATTGAGGACATTCAAATGCCCTCTGACCTTCTTCTCCATAGTGAAAATATGTTCCACAGAAGCCTCCTCTTCCTGAACCTTATCCTCTTCCTCTTCCTCTCTGATCTCTACTGTTCTGATCTTGGAAATGATTGGAATTGTTTCTTCTTTGATTTTGACTTCTACTGGCCTCATCCTTCTTTTTCAGATCTTCATTTCAGCCTCCATATGACTGTCCACCAGATCATCCATCGTGACCTATTCCATTTTGTCTGCTCTCAAACTTTTTGTTCAGCTTTTCCTCTACTTTTAGGGAAAAGTGGTATGCCTCTTCAATACTATTCATTCGAACTAGATTCAACTCCTCTTGAATGCTTGGCTTCAACCCATTAAGGTAATGAGCAACTTTCTCCTTATCAGCTTCCGCATGGCTTGTTCTCATGAGGATTTGATAGAACTCCTCTGTATACTCCTGAACAGCTCATCCCGCTAGCTTCAAAATTTGCATTTTCTTCGGTAGGTCAAGCTCATAATCAACAGGGATGAACTGTTGCTTCAATTTATCCACCATCCAATCCCATCTTGTGATTTTATCTTTCCCTTCTCTATTTCACTCCAATTGAATCTCTTGCCACCAGATCTTCGCATGACCTTTTATTTTGGCCTTCACGAATTTGACCCTATTAGGGTCCTCAATATCTTCATACTCAAAATATTCTTCACATTCATTGATCCAGTTGATCAACTCCTCTGGGTTAAGATTTCCAGAAAATGTCAGAACCTCAATCTTAGGTCTCTTCCCGATCTTGGAAATGGCCCGAAAAAGTCTTTCTTCCTCCGGGTTGACAACTTCGACTTCTCCTTTTTGATCTTCTTCTTTGGCTTCATTCTCGCTTTCATCTCTGACATTAAGATTCATTCCTTTGTGAATCTCTTCTTGCAATGCTTGCACTTGTGTCTAGAGTACTCTAACCTTAGGTGTTACAACACCAGCTCTTCTGCCACATTCCCTTCATGGAGGCATTTTCAGGGTGTGCCTTGAAACCCAAACCACGGTCCTGGTGCAAATTGCGTTACAGTCGGTGATCTATTTACACACTTAGGAACTCCTACTCTAATACCACTTGATGAAGGGTGCTCACCTTAATACCACAAACACATAGCAGAAACAGAGAAACAACAACAACAATATGGAAGAACAGAAAATTGGCTTCTTATTATCTCCATAAATGTGGAATTATGAACTTTCAGAATTACAATATGCAAAGCCACATGGGCATTCCCTTACAATATTCTGTAGGACAAAGCCTCAAATCAATACCCAGATCTACTACCCAAAACTTCCCTAGACAACACTATGGGCCTTCTTTATATAGGCATTTTCCACCACCCAAGAAGGTTCCAGAAATTTAGCCCTTAGGGCTGACCAAACTTAGAGTTATTTTATTTTTCAATTTATTACATCAAAGTCAGCTCAAAATAACTTTTGAAACCCGAACATAAATTTTGAAGAAAAATTATTTTCCACCATTTCAGATAGCCCGACTTCCAAAGACCATATGTCATCACTAGTTGACCCGATTGAATATTATAACCCCATTTCAAAAAGGCCACAAAGCGCTCTACAGGCTTGACTCATGCAAGCGCCTATCACCCAAATTTTTGACCTCATCTGAGGCCTCTAAAGCCTTCAAAACTGAGTTCAAAGTTTCTGTACCCTGCTGCCAATACCGAAAATCTTCAATATCTTCAAAACTAGACCTGATCTAACCATGCAACTTTACTGGCAGGCCGATATGACTGAGGTGAACCTCCACATGTAAAATCAAAACATTTTGAGATTTATGACCAACTTACTAAAAATAACAAGTTCCCATAAATAGCAGCTCTGCACAAGATAGCCCTTATTGAATACAAAAATAGAAATATTTTTTGGTGATGCAAGATTTCTCTTACACCCAGGATGCTTCTGCATCATTTTGATCCATACAACAAGATTAGAGTAGTGGTGGGAATGAGGTATCAACACAAAGCACACCTTGAGGACTTCTAGGAAATGTGGTTGATGAGAATCAGATTGGGAAGAGGATGTGCTCCTGATTGTCATTAGACCTAATCATGACATGCAAGATTTTTCATGTACCTGATCAGATGGACAAAGATCCAAATGTGCTCCAGAGAGGATATAACCCATATAAGGAAAGGCTTATTCATCCCTATGACCGACAGAGGAAGGAGATTGTAGATCTTGAGACATTAACAAAACTATTCATAGACTTCACGAAGTGGTGGGTCGAACAATAGTTTTATAGCATGACTATACTAGAGAAGGACTAGACATACAATTTTTTAAGTTATCCATAGTTGGGAGATGAAAGACCAAGGTAGCTTTCGGGAGGAAGGATGGAAGAATGGGATATCTCGTCAGGGAGTGCAGAGCATAGGAAAGGAAAAGGTGTAGATCAAGAATGACATATAAAGAGAAGATTGGATCTTCAGGTTGAAGAACCACAACAACAGAGATTGAGGTCCTAGAATGCACCATCTTTGCCTAGCCAGACTCCTAATGTGTGGGAAATAGGAGCTTTCACTAGATGTGAAGAGGAAATGAGCAAAAGAAGAATGCAACAAGGAGAACAAGGTATGATGAGGCCAGTGCAGGACAGATTGAGCATTAATGCCAATGAGAGGTTCATGCAAGGAAGGAGCAGGGAACAAGATGTCATAATAGAGGAGAGTCTTAGAGTGTTTTTTCAGAAAGATAATAGAGGAAGAGGTTCCTGAGACAAAATGAAAGGCCCCTACATCAGAGGAAGAAATTCCCACAACAGAGACACTAGCTCCTAAGGTAATGGTAGAGAGTCTTGGAGCTGAGGAGATTGATACCAGAGTAGTGCAAGGACAAGAGTAGCTAGTGGTGCAAAAGGATCAGAATATGGTTATTCTATAATGGCTCAGACAGAGGATTTAGAGAAACCAAGAGAAGGAGGTTGACCTTGTAGTTGAGTTACAAAAAAATCTAGATCGAATTGACCGATCAGGAGAAAAAGGAGTAGTCATGAAGTTCACCAAGGTCATGAAAGGGGAATTAGGATCTAGTGTTTTTCAGATAGCAACTCTAGTGGTTGACAAGACCAAGGATCAAATTTCTCCTGATGACTATGACATAATAGAAATTGATCTTGGTCAGGCTTCTCAAGTGCATGTCAGGGAAGAATTTGATGATTCAACACAAGCTGTTAAGGACAAGATGAGGAAGTTGGAAGAAAAATATTAGAGACAAAAGGGAGAGATTAGGGCCTTATGTGCATACATCGACAACTTTCCTCATCCAGTTCAAGAATGGGATCCATCTTTTGTTACCCCACCAGATATCCAACCGAATCAAATGAGGCCATCTACAGGATTAGGAGAATTGCGTAAGGTGCAGAGGTCTGGATTAAGGTGATCTAGAATGAGGCCTATAGGAACGTTGAGGAATTAGTTTGGATTCACAATAAGGCACTGACCATCCTATTGATGTGTGTTTTATGACTAACCAAATAGTAGAACAAAATATCAAAATACCCTATGCTCTCTTGAACAAAGTATCATGTATCCTAAGATTGCAAGAAGATCATACAATAACTCCAAGGTTCCTCAAGTCATGGATAAGCTTGGTGTTGATGTGGTTTTCTGATGATCACAAGTGGCCTTACGTTTTCAATCCTTTATGTCATGATGAATATGAGTACTATCAAAAGATTTGCAATGAAGTACTATTTTTTGGATTTTCACCGGATATATAGAAATGAAAGGGGTTTAGTGTTCAAAGATCCTAATCTAAGTCTAAGGGTAATGATAGCCAAGGAAAGTATGCTGATGGATGAGTTCCTCAATTACTAAATCCTTCTTTGCCAAGTCAAGCTACAATTACGCATAGACTGGTGCAATCTTCAAAGGTTTTTACAAATGATAGAATTTATGCACATGGATAGGGGGTTCAAGCTAACTTTGCATGACAATTTAGAATCACTAAAACATCAAAAGTATGAACCATAAGAACTTATCAAAACATCATTATATTCTCCAAAACAATCATAACACTTTATCTACTAAACTTAATCTAATTGAGAGAATTTTGAAACCAAGCAAGCATTAAGACACGTCAAATGATCACCACATTTCGATGAATATTCTATTGTCTCAAGGGCTCATAAGCAACAATCTCAAGATTCACTCTCTTACAAATGAGAAGAGGCCTTTATATAGGTCCTTGAAAACAATGAATGGCCTTGATCAAAACAATAACCGATGGCCCAGATTTTTCCACCTCATCCCTAATTAGGGTTAGGGCACAACAAAGGGAATTTCACTTAATGCAAGGAAGAAAGCACTACGGTAGTGGGTAATAAATGCCCATATGCATGCATGCTCAAGAATAGAGTGAGGTGTCATGTATAGCCACCACATGTATGTCCACTATGCATTAAATGCATCTACCGTTGACCTCTGTGTTTGAATTCCTAGAATCTACCCAATATGGTCTCCAACTCATCAATGCTAACACTCGGTGTCGATTCTTGCCTGAATTCCAGTGCCACCACTGCATGCTCTGATCTCTTCAGGATGTCCTCTCATTCTGGTAATAGATCCTGAGTTGTGTGCATGTTTCTTGAGAAGGCAAAGACATTCTCAAAATCATCCTTTATGAAAGAGTTAAGTCTAAAGAACTTCTCCAATTTCTCCTTCATGTTGTCCCTCATTATTTCCTCCTTGGCCAACCTTTGTAACCACAATGATGCAATGGTATTGGAGAGCTCCTGTTGGATATTCTCAACTATCCCCTTCAATCAAGTTGACTCCTTAGTGAAATGTTCAAACATTTCCTTTGCCAAGAGAACTACACCATACCATTGAGGGAAATCATATGCTCCTTCTCTGATGACCTTGCCATCAACCAAGATTTGCCTAGTGGTTTCCATCAGCTCCTACAAGTCAGAGATTACCTCATCCTGATAAATATGCTCATCCTCCCAAGTCTCCTCTATGAAATGAATCTAGAAAAGGATGGCCAACACCTTATCATGAATTTGAACTAACTCCTCAGCGTAGATGTAAGCCTCATTCTCAATCCACTTAATCTAAGTCTTTGCACCCTACGCAATCCTCTGAATCTTGTTGATGGCCTCAACTGACTCGATTGAAACAGGTGGTGGTGGAATGAAAGATGAATCCTCTTCTCGAACTGGGTGAGGTAAGATGTCAATGTATGCACATAAGTCCCTGATCTCTTTCTTCTTCCTTTGATATTTTTTCTTCCAACTTCCTAATCTTATCCTTGACAACTTGTGTCAAATCATGAAATTCCTCCATGACCTATGCTTGAGAGGCCTTACTAAGATCAACCTCTGTTATGTGATACTCCTCGGGAGCAATTTGATCTTTGGTCTTGTCAACTATTCGAGTTGCTATCTACAGAATTATGGATCTGGATTCTCCTCTCATGACCTTGGTGAACTTCTTGGCTTTTCCCTTTTCTACTGATCAGTCAATTCGAACCATAATCTCTTGTAACTCAACTGTAGGGTCTACCTCCTTTTCCTGGCTTCTCTGAATCCTCTTCTTGAGCTACTCTGGAACATCTATATTTGGGTCCCTCTACATTGCTAACTGTTCTTTTCCTTTCCCTACTCTAGTATCAATATCCTCGGCTCCAGGACTTTCTGTCATTGCTTCAAGAGCAAGTGCCTCTATGGTGGGAATCTCTTCCTCTGCCGTTGGGGCCTCTCCTTCTACCTCAGGGGTTTCTTCCTCAATTATCTTTCTAAAGAAGACACTGAGACTCTCTTCTTTTGTCACATCCTATTCCCTCCTCCTTCCTAGCATGAACCTCTCATTGGCATTAATGCTCAATCTATCTTGTATCAGCCTAGTCATGCATTGTTCTCCTTGAGTTCTTCTTTCACTTTCTTTTCCTTCATGTCTAGTGAATGCTCCTATTTCTTGCACATTGGGAGTTTGGATAGGAGAGGATGGTTCACTCTCAGACCTCAATCTCTTTTGTTGTGGTTCTTCAACATGAAGATCTAATCTCCTCTTCATATGTATTTCTTGAGATGCACCCTTCTCCTTTCTGTACTTTTGCACTCCCTGATGGGATGTCTCTTTCTTCTACTCGTCCTCCAGATGGCTACCTTGGTCTCTCATCTCATAGTTGTGGATGACCTAACAACTTGTAGGTCTAATCTTCTTTTGGCACAGTCATCCTGTCAAGCTGTCATTCTACCCACAACCTTGTGAAGTCCAAAACTCGCCTTGTCAATACATCAAGATCCATAATCTCCTTTCTTTTCCAGTTGTAAGGATGGATGACCTTGTCCTTGTGTGGGTTAAAACCTCTCTAGAGCACATTCAGATCCTCTTCCATTTGATCAGGAACGGAGAGAATCTTACATGCCCTGATCAGGTCTAAGGGTAACCGAGAGCACATCCTCTTCTTGACCTCATTCTCATGAACTGCATTTTCCCAAAAGTCCTCAAGGTGAGCTTTGTGTTGGTGCCTCATCCTTGCCAATACTCTAATCTTATTATATGGGTCAAAATCCAACCTTCCTAGATAGAGTGGTAGATGGAAGAATTTCAGCTCATCAGATGACCTCTCAGCTGCTGGTAGACAAGGACACACTTCAACTGCATCACTTCCAATGGAAAGTGGGAATTCCAATCCTAGGTTCTTCTTCTTCAGGAATTTGTCATAGGCTGTCAACTATTGGCTGACTTCCAATAGGATCATTTTATTGGTAGGGAACCGTGGAAGGTTTAACGACTACTTAGAAAACCCCTGCAATCTAATATAGGAGAAGGTTGGAAACTGAATGAACCATGCTCCAAATTCCTCCACCAACTTCATTGCCTCATAAGACAATCTCATATGCAATCCCTTTTGCAAGGTCCTCACGATGCACATTGCAAATGCATCATTAACTTGGGTCTAGTCATCTATGGCCTATAGATGCAGCTATGGGTAACAGTCGTGGACCCTTAACCTTGGACTCCCACTTCCGAGGACTCCATTGTACCTCAGTCCTTCATACCTAGTGTTTTGTGTCAACATATATATCACATATGAGCTCATGAATAACTTCTTCATATGCTCCAAATTCCTCAACTTCTCATCGAGGTTGTCACTAATCAACCCAACCCAATCAATGTGATTGAACTCTTCTACTACCTGTTGAACAAATTACCACATCCATGTCTCAGAAAGGTAGGAGTGGGGTAAGCCAAAGATCTTGCTGAGCATCATTATTAGATCATTTTACTCTTAGTGGAAATCCATCCACACAAGCTCCTTGGGAAACTTGGAGTAGTGGGATTTATTCCTCATCCATTTATTGTTGATGATCTCATAGTGTTGAACTCTGGCTGTGTAAACTTTGTGCGCTTGCTCCTTTGTCTTCAAAACCAACCTCCAAGATGAAGGGATCCCAAATGCCTCAGTGATAGCTTGTGGGGAGAGATCTACAATGATATTCTCATCTGAGTCCTTAATCATTCTATCAGTGGATTGATAATGTTTTGCACATTCCACAATCAACTCAACATGTTGAAAGGTAGGAGGGAATCCAACTGTAGCTAAAATTTTGCTGTTCCCAATCCAGGCAGTTAGGTGTGTCGGGTGATGATCTTTGTAAACATCCTCCTCTGGAACTCGCTCAAATTGAGGTATCCAAGATTTGTGTCCTTCACTTCAATCCACTTCGAGACAATTTTGGACTCTGGGTAGAATTCTCTTTGTTCATTCTTGATCATGTGCCTCCTACTGGCACTTGTTCCTCAAGGCTCCGCCATCTGCAAAATAGAAAATAAACTTATAAGAGCACGAAAAAGTAGAAAAAAGCATTTTTTCCCAAAATTTAGAAATTTGTCAGAATTTCTCCATCTTGGTCAACATTGAATTCTCTCTTTCCTCATGGAAATTCATGCCTCTTATCGACTTATTGAAGAAAATCTAAAAATTTCACAAATTTCTTCACTCTTCAAGAAATTATCTTTTACTTTACCCAGAAACTTCACGCCTTTCAAGAAGAACAATCTTCTCTTTCTCTCTCAAGAATTTCCTCAAGTTCTCTCTTCTCGAATTGTGTGAGAATGAAATAAAAGAGGCCTTCTCTTATAGAGTTGGAAAACCTGAAAAGCTGCTTTAAAGACTACAGGATAATTTGGGAAACTATTTACTTGTCTCCCAAGATTTTAATTTTGAATAGATTCTCTGCCACTTGTCTGAGTTTTTTTTTTCGCTTTTTAGAACCTACCAATTTGAGTGCTTTGTCTTTGTGAAGAAGTTTTATCCATTTCTTGATTTTCCAATTTTCGGTTTTGTTTGATTTATTTCATTTTTTGAATTAATTAATTAAATATCAATAAAATCAATATTTAATCAATTTCAAATTTGAAAACATAAAATCAAAAAAAGGTTCGTTTAAAGCAATTTCCAATTTTTGTGTCCTTTCATTTTTTATTGCTTTTTTATTTTATTGATTTTGTTTTAATTAAATATTATTAAAAAAATCAATATTTAATTAAGTTTTTTATTTAAATCCAGAATCAATTAAATTCAAGTTTTATTTTCTAATTTTTTTTTTTGAAGATTAATTAATTAAATATTAATAAAAAATTAATATTTAATCAATATTAAAAAATTAAAACTTAGAATCAAAAACTTTATTATTTCAATTTTGGAAATCGTGCTTCAAATTGATTTGATTCTCGCAAATTTAACAAGTAAATATTAAATACAACATTTAATATTTAGTAATAATCTCTATGAGAATTTCAAATCTTATTGTTCATTGATTACATCATGGGTCGAGATTGCTTGTCATCGAACATCTTCAAAATTCTATGATCACCAAGGTCCCAGATATAAATATTTTCTTTTCAAAATTTATTCACTCCATTCTATCATTGTTTTGGATTCCTTATGAGTGCTGAATTTTTTCATTTTTAGGCATGTTCCGCGACCCCCTTGTATATGCGCTCGAATGTGTTTGAGCACATTTAGGGACAAGCCGCAAATTTTCTTTTGGAATAATTCCTTAATGTGCTTGTAAATGCGCCCATGGAGAGCTTTGGGCAGAATTCTTGGTGGGTGCTAGATTATGTCCTTAGCACACATTCTGCCATCAAGTGGTTTTTGCGCCTAACGTTGCATTAGAGCGGCAATTCTCCTTGGTGAAGGATTTTATCCTCCTTGCCCATTCCGCAATCAACCCTCAGATGCACCCAAGAAAACATGTAGGTAGGATTATGGAGGGGTCACGGACTCTTGTCTTGAACAATGATTCCATTATTGGCCTTGTTTTGTGCTAGAGACAACATCGGAGCAGAATTTATGTGGTGTCACAGATATTTTCTTATTTGACTCTCCTTGACAAGCATTGAACCGTGGTCCACAAAAGGTGGGCTTCATGTTGGATTTATTTTGGCATGCATTCGCTTGACCATTTTCTTATCTCCATGCATCCTTAGACATGCACATAAGTATGTTCTGAGTGAATTCGAGAGCCATCTATAGGTTACGTGGGTCTTCATGGGGTTTTCTTCGCTCATTCCCTTGTTGTTGTAGGTGTGTGTTTACATTCTTTGAATGGGTGCTTTGATGCTCAATTATGATTAATATTGCCCTTGACATAGAGTTCAAGGTTCCCTATGTGATTGCTTCTTCACCACCCAACATGAGCTTGTTGTTGATTTCATTCCCTTTCCTTACTCGTCAGCATTTCTTTATGGTATGTGAATGCTCTAAGAAATTTCCTTTCTTCCATGAGGGATTCAAGGTGGGCTTTTAATAGTGATCTTGCAACACCATGAGTGGTAACAAGGGAAGTCCATAAGACAATTAACACTAGAGCTACCAAGACAATTAGAACTAAAAGGCCAAGTGGCTGAAAGATAGGGGGTCCCATCTGATGGGCAGTGTTGTGATTATGTCACAACACATCCTTTACTGAATTCATTGCATAGAGGAGACTTGGGAGGATGAGCATATTTATCAGGATGAGGTGATCTTTGACTTGTAGGAGCTGATGGAGACTCCAAGGGTGATTTTAGTTGATGGTGGAGTCATCGAAGGAGTGTATGACTTCCCTTAATGGTATGGCGTAGTTCTCATGGCAAAAGAAATGTTTGAACATTTCGCCAAGGAGTCAGCTCGATTGAAGGGGATAACTGAGAATGCCTGGTAGGAGGCCTCCAATACCATTGCATCACTGTTGTCAGAAAGGTTGGTTGAACAAGAAATAACAATTGACAATGTGAAAGGTAAATTGGAGGAGTTCTTTGGACTTAATTTTTTCACAAGAGATTATTTTGAGAGCCTTTCCGCCTTCTCAAGAAACATGCATACAACTAAAGACCTATTGCCAAAATGGGAGGACAGTTTGAGAAGATCTGAGCGAGCAATGGTGGCCCTAGAATTGAAGCAAGAATCGGCCCCAAGTGTCAGAATTGATAAGTTGGAGGCCATATTGAGTACATTCCAGGAATTCAAGTGTTGAGGTCAAAGATAGGTGCATTTAATGCATAGTGGGTGTGTGTGTACTGGCTATTTATGACACCCCACTCTCTTCTTGAGCATGCATGCGTAGTGGGTATTTATTACCCACTACAGTAGTGGTTTGCTTCTCAAATTAATATAGTGACAGTCCCAACTGGTGCTGAGAGGGGAGGGGTGAATCAACACCTCTAAAAATTTTCTCTTTAAATCTGGTGAAGTATACTTATAATTGTAAGCCAAACAGATTCAAGCATAAAATAACATCAAGCAAATAATCACACAGTGACACCAGATTTATCACATGGAAACCCAATTAGGGTGAAAACAATGGTGTGAGGAGACTTCGCAAATTCTATACTCTTCTATAGTACACCTTGTTAGGAGCCTTCCCAGTTAAAGGATTACACTACACTATTAGATGCGACCCGGTTAAGGGATTTGATACAATAAGGCCGGTTAGTGCCTGCCTGGTTAGAGGACTTAGAACACCTTGAAAGATGTCACCCAGTTAAGGAATTTGATAGAAGGGACTTGTTAGAGTCCACCCAAATACTGGGATTTAACTATTGTAATTGCTAGAAAATAATAGAAATATTGACCTTTTACAAATGGTTGTGCATAGCCTGATAAGATCTCTATTTGTGCTCAACTGAGAAGCATCACTGATCATCGTAGGTGTGTTCTCCTTTACTATTGTGCTTCTTTTCACACTTTCCTATTTACCCTAGCTTCTCTAAGCATACAGGTTCACTCTTTTCTTTGGAAGAATGAAGGTAACAACTATTCTCAATAGGAAAAAGAATATATAGAGTTCTTGCCCTAATTGCACCTCTCATACATGACCTAACTTCAGATCCCTTTCAGATACATCACTCGGTGGAGTACTAGTTCACTGAGGAAACATCTGATGCATGCTCTTGCTTTATCTTCTTTATGAAGAAAACAATAGATGCATGTCAAGCACCTTTCATTCACAAGAGATAACTCCTTGTTTTAAAGCCTAAGATTTCGGCTTTAAAACCTTCCAATGTGCCTCAAACCGATCATCATGTTAACTCAAAGTCTTCTGGATTTAGTGTAGTAAATCCCAGTCAAAGATTTGGATGAAACAGATTGTTGACTATGACTTCCTTGGTTTATTGTATCACACCCAAGTCTTTTTTTGATCGGTTGAGATCCTTATGTTGTGAATAGGTAAGAGCTTTAACCTATCATTGTTCCTTTCTTTGCTTACCAGTAGCACATTATCCTCAGTTGTATTGTTGACACCGGTTTGCACCTTTTCTTTCTCTATGCTTGTTGACACCAGTTGTATCCTGGTCCTTAGTTGAAGGTGAATCCTCCTTTCCCTAACTGTATACATTACACGGTTGCTGAGACTTTCTGTAGTGATCGGTTACTCTTGAATTACAGTCTTTTCTTTCTTTCCTTTTCTTTCTTGCATAGTTTCATCGGTTGTCAAACCAGCCTCTTTTCTTACAAATCTCCTTAGATCTTTAGTCTTTAGAGAGATGACAAATCTCTATCCTCTTTTGCCAATCAATGACAATACTTGTATAGGTAGCAGGCTTACCAGTTACCATTTCTTAATGCTAACAATATCCCCCTTTTGTATTGATGGAAAAACCTTAATGGGAAAACATATCACCAATTTTTTGTGCTTGTATCTCTATATCACTGCTACTGCCACTGTCGGTCATCACATATCATCAGTTTGTTTATTGCCAAACTCTCCCCCTTTTTGACAATAATGCAAAAGGCTAGTCAAAAAGACTACCTTTATTAGATTTGCTCCCCCTACGAGTAGCAATCCTTTTCACCAGTCCAGATAAGATGAGGTGAAATCCTCTATTTAAGCATAATGAACTGATGATCACCTTTGTAGGTTTACTAAAGATTATGAAGGGGTATCACCCCTAGTTTACCTCTAAGATACTCAAAAGTACTCTTTGCTAATGGCTTTGTGAAGATATTAGCAATTTGTTCTTTTGTGGGAACATACTCCAATTTTACCTCCTTGTCTTGTACCAACTCTCTCAAGTAATGATACTTGATGGAAATGTGCTTTGTCTTGGAGTGCATGACATGGTTTTTGGATATGTTAATTGCACTGGTGCTATCATAGTAGATAGCTATCGGTTTAGGTATCTATTCTTTGATTCCTTCCAGAAGTTGTTTGATCCAGATAACCTATATACAATTGATTGCAGCAGCAATGTATTCTTCCTCTGCAGTAGATTGTGAAATGTAGTTATGTTTCTTACTTGTCCAAGAAACAATTCTCCCACCAAGAAAGAATGCACCACCACTTATGCTCTTTCTTTCATCAATGTTGCCAGCCATTGTAAACTTTTACTTGGAATCCTCCCTTGTGTGGAAACCACAAGCCATATTCCTAAGTACCCTTTAAGTATCTAAAAATTCTCTTCACTGCTATCAGATGTGTCTCTTTGGGATTTGCAAAGAATCTTGCCACTATGCCAACTGCATGTGCAATGTCCGGTCTAATGAGAACAACATACTGTAATTTTCCTATCATGGACCAATACATTGTTTCATTCACTTATTTTTCATCATCCTCTGTTGATAACTTGAGGTTAGTTATCATTGGAGTTCCAACCAATTTAGATTCTTCAAGTCCAAGAGTCTTAAGAATTTCTTTTATATACTTGGACTAAGAGATAGAAATACCTTCTTTTAGCTGATGGACTTGTTTTCCAATGAAGAATTTTATGGCACCTATCATAAACATCTCAAATTCTATCTTCATTTCTTCAGCAAAGGCTTTTCTCATCCTGTCATCTCCTCCAAAGATGATGTCATCCACAAAGATCTCAGCAATTAGATTTCCATATTTTTCGGTCTTGAGATACATGTTGTTGTTGTCCCTAGTTCTTGTGAATCTTATGGTCAGAAGGTATGAATGCAACCTCTCATACCAAGCCCTTAGAACTTTCTTAAGCTCATAAAGAGCCTTTCCAGCTTACAGACCATACCATCATTTTGTGCAGATGTGAAGCCTTTTGGTTGTTCAATGTAGACTTCCTCCTCCAGTATTTTGTTCAGGAATGCAAACTTGACATCCATTTGATATACTTTAAATTTCTTGTGAGCAGCATAGTCAAGAAGAATTCTCACTCCTTCCAATATGGCCACTGGTGCAAAAGTTTCTCCATAGTCCAGTCCAGTTTCCTAGGCATACCCTTTGCAGACCAATCTTGCCTTATTTCTTATTGCTTTCCCTTCTTCATTCAGGTTGTTCCTGTAGACTCACTTGGTCCCAATGAAATTCTTGTCCTGTGGTCTTGGCACAAGCACCCATGTGTCATTCTTCTCAATTTGCTCAATTTCTTCCTCCATGGCCTTGACCCAATTTTCATCTTCTAGAGCTTCTTTGGTGGATTTGGGCTCTATATAGGAGAATAAATAGATATTCTCTTTGGCATTTTTCCCAGTCAAAACATTTGCATGTTTTTCACCAATTATATTGTCAGTGGAGTGATATGTGACATACCTTGGGAGAACCGGTCGCTGTTCCCGGCTAGGTTCTTCCAGGTGAGCAATTTCTTCATCGTGGTTCTGAACAACTTCTTGTTCACCATCCTATGTTGGCCTGTCAGCTTCACGTATAGACTCCCACTCAAGATGTTTGTTCATATGTTGTTCTCTTTCATCTTCAGTTGTTGCTTCATTGAACTCAAAAACATTTCTTTCATTTTGACCTTCCAGACTGTCATAATCATTATGACCGGTCTTCTTAATATAATCTGAAGATTCATCAACTTTTACATTGATGCTTTCAATTATTTTACCTGTTCTCCTATTTAGACACTGGTAGGGTTTGCTTTTGGTAGAGTAACCCAAAAATGTTCCTTCATCGCTCTTGGGATCAAACTTCCTAGAGTACATATCTCTTTTGATGTAACATTTACTACCAAAGATTTTGTAGTAACCTACACTAGGAGTATGGTTGAACCATAGTTCATAGGTGGTCTTACTGGTTCCCTTTTTGACTTGAACTCAGTTCAATGTGTAGACAACAATGTTAATGGCTTCTCTTCAGAAGTGATGAGGTAGCTCCTTCTGAATCAGCAGGGTTCTTGCATTGTCAATCAATGTCCCATTTCTTCTTTCTGCTTCTCCATTTTGCTGAGTCCTTTGTGCAAATAGCTGTCTCTTTATTCCATGTTCCTGATAGTAGTGAGAGAAATCTTAAGTATACTCACCTCCTCTATCTGATCTTAGATACTTCAAGCTTTTACTGGTCTCCTTTTCCACTCTAGCCTTGTAAATTTTAAACATGTGAAAAGATTCTAATTTCTCTCTAAGAAAGAGTGTCCACATCATTCTTGAGAAGTCATCTACAAAGAGCATGAAGTACCGGTCTCCGTAATAGCTCTTTGTGTTCATCGATCCACACAAATCTGTGTGTACAAGATCTAGAACATTTTCAGCAGAGAAGGATTTACTGTTGAAACTTATTCCTCTCAGTTTTCCTAATTGATAATCTTTACAAACACCTTTGATGGGTTTTGTAATCTCAGGGAGTCCTCTAACCGATTTCTTTTTGCCATAACCAGCTATTGTCTTCTTTGGATATAAGACAGATTTTGCTTGATTCTCCTTTGATTGAAGCTATGAGACAATTTCCTTCCATTGAGTCTAGGTAGAACATATTATCTTTTCTCTATCTACCGATTGCAACATGAGTTGTAGACTAATTTTTGACTATACAAGAACCTTGTCCGAATTCCAACAGGTATCCTTTGTTGTTCAGTTGTGCAACACTCATTAAATTGTACTTGAGTCCTTCAACCCAGTACACATCTTCACAGACAACATTGTTGTAGAGTGCAATAGAACCTTTTCCTTTAATGGCACAAGGAGCATTATTTCCAAAGGTTACTGATCCACTATCATTGAGCTCCAAGCTGATAAATTTGTTCTTATCATCGGTCATGTGGTGAGTGCAACCGCTATCAATGATCTAATCATCATGCTAATGAGATCTTGATATAAGTGCTATTTAAATTACCACTAGGCTCTCCTCTTTTATTGCAACAAATGCAATTTTTGGATCCTCAGAGTCTTCAGATTCATTTTCTGTGAGTCTTTCCTCTAAAAGATAGCATTCCTTCTTTGCTTTTCTCTTGAACCGGTCTCTCTTATCTTTATTATCATTATCAAGACATCTTGCAACAATATGTCCTATCTTGTTGCAAGAGAAGCATTTTAGAGGAAGCATTTCTTGGTACTTCCCTTTCCCTCTAGAGAATCTCCTAGTAATGAGTTCTTCGAACTCATCTTGCTCCATCTCTTCTGAGAGAAGATTCTCAACAAGATTACCAATCTTACCGATAGAGCAGTTACTGGTTTCTCTTCCCTTTTTGGTGGAAGAGATATTGACAAAAGACTTAAATGTTACTTACTGAATGGGTAATCTATTATCAAAACTACTTATTTCCAAAGCAGACAACTTACCAATCAGGGAGTCTAGGGTGACTTGATCTATGGTCAGTGATCTAAACTCTTGACTAGCAGAGATCTTGATGGCATACTAAGGTCTAAGTGTTCTCAGTATTTTGCTAACCACCTCCTCTTTGCTGAGCTTTCCTTGAGCGCTTTTGATGGAGTTGTCCACCTCTTTGATCCAGTTGCTATATTGCTCAATGTTTTCTCCTTCATTCATCCTTATGTCATCATATTTTCCTCTAAGTCTTTCAACCTTGGCTCTTTGAACATTTGGGTCTCCTTGATATACCAATTGCAACTTGGCCCACATATTGTAAGCAGATTCTAGATGTTTAATCTCAGCATAGACATGATTAGGTAATGTGCTAGCTATCATATCCATAGCAGCCATGTGCTTAGTCTTGATCTTCAATTCATCAGGTGTTAGGATGCCAGTGGGTTCAGTGTAATCAGTGGTTACATGATTTCAATATTGATGTCTAGTGGTCTTCATATACAGCTTCATTCTGTTGCACCATAAAGTAAAGTTTTCTTTTGAAAACTTTAGTCCTTCCTTTCTCATCATCTTGACTTTTTCTTTATGCAGTTAAGCAGTAAAGAAAATAAACCGAAGCTTTGATACCAATTGACAGTCCCAACCAGTGCTGAGAGGGGAGGGGTGAATCAACACCTCTAAAACTTTTCTCTTTAAATTTGGTGAAGTATACTTATAATTGTAAGCCAAACAAATTCAAACATAAAATAACATCAAGCAAACAATCACACAGTGACACCAGATTTATCACATGGAAACCCAATTAGGGTGAAAACCACAGTGTGAGGAAATGTCACAAATTCTGTACTCTTCTTGAGTATGCCCTATTAGGAGCCTTCTCGGTTAAAGGATTACAACACACTATTAGATGTGACCCAGTTAAGGGATTTGTTACAATATGGCTGGTTAGTGCCTACCTGGTTAGATGACTTAGAACACCTTAAAAGATGTCACCCAGTTAAGGGATTTGATACAAGGGACCTATTAGAGTCCACACAAATACTTGGATTTAACTATTGTAATTGCTAGAAAACAATAGAAAGATTGACCTTTTACAAATAGTTGTGCATAGCCTGATAAGATCTCTGCTTGTGCTCAACTAAGAAGTGTCACCAGTCATTGCAGGTGTGTTCTCCTTTATTGTTGTCCTTCTTTGCACACTCTTTTCTTTCTCCTTCTCTTTTCTATTTACCCTAGCTTCTCTAAGCATACAGGTTCACTCTTTTCTTTGGCAGAATGAAGGCAACAACTATTTTCAATAGGCAGAAGAATATATAGAGTTCTTTCCCTAATTGCACCTCTCATACATGACCTAACTTCAGATCCCTTTCGGATACATCACTCGGTGGAGTACTAGTTCACTAAGGAAACATCTGAAGCCTTCTCTTGCTTTATCTGCTTTATGATGAAAACAATAGATGCATGTCAAGCACCTTTCCTTCACAAGAGATAACTCCTTGTTTTAAAGCCACAGATTTCATCTTTAAAACCTTCCAACGTGCCTCAAACCAATCATCATGTTAACTGAAAGTCTTCCAAATTTAGTGTAGTAAATCTCGGTCAAAGAGTTGGTTGAAACAAATAGTTGACTATGACTTCCCTGGTTTATCGTATCACACCAAAGTTTTTTCTTAATCAGTTGAGATCTTTATGTTGTGAATAGGTAACAACTTTAACTTATCACTGTTCCTTCCTTTTCTTACCGATAGCACATTATCCTTGGTTGTATTGTTGACACCGGTTTGCACCTTTTCTTCCTCTATGCTTGTTGACACTAGTTGTATCCTAGTCCTCGGTTGACAGTGAATCCTCCTTTTCTTCACTGTATACATTACCTGGTTGTTGAGAGTTTCCATAGTGACCGGTTACTCTTGATTTAAAGTCTTTTCTTTCTTGCATTGTGTCACCAGTTGTTAAACTAGCCTCTTTTCATACAGATCTTGTTAGATCTTTAAACTTTAGAGAGATGACAAATCTCTATCCTCTTTTGCCAATCAATGACAATACTTGTACCGGTAGCAAGCTTACCGGTTACCATTGCTTAATGCCAACATATAGATTCCCTTTGAGGGATGCAACTTCTCCAATGGTCAGAGTTTTGCAGATTTGGCTTTTGTTCGAGGTCTCTATGACTCCATATGCAGTAGTTGCTATTTATAGCAGGTATTTCTATTTATAGTATGTTTTGAGAGGCTCAGAGAGGGACCCCTGCTATTTTTAGAAATGGGGTATGGTTGTATGTGGCTTGATCATGTCAACTACTAGTTCAGACTGCATGCAAAGATGATAAGTAATAATGGAGATATTAATATTTATTTGGCTAAAATAAATATTAATAATTTTGGGATTATATTATTAATTTATAATATAATTTTATATTATAACTTAAGTCACTTAAGTGAAGGTTCAAGTTATCATAGATGGGGCCAAGTGAATAATTAATTTTAAAAGAATTATTTGTGCACCAACTATAGAGTTTCAAATGAAAACAATTAAAAGTGGGAATATATCTTTTATCCCATATTGGCCAGGAAAGTGTTTGAGCTCTCATAAGAAAAGGATAAAAGGGACTTAAGAGCTCATTTTTAGGGAGATATTTTGTGTATGCTTTCATTGAAATTTCTTCTTTGGAGCATTGGAGTTTGTGAGAAACTGAGGGTTTCTGCAATCTTTCAAGCTTATTGGAATTGGAGAGTGTTGCATCTTCTTTGTAACACCAGTAAGAGGGTATGAAATATTCTCCTAATATTGCTAATCTTGTTGGCTTCATTCAGGAGTCATCATTATGTTCATTAGAAGGATTATTCCTAGATGTTATTGATAGATTGGAGGCATATTCTCATAGCAGATTGAGGGCATTCAATTGAGGAGTTATTGGCTATTCATGGTTGTTTGAAACATTTCTTTTTGTTGGTTATTCATTTTCCCTACCCTCTCCATATTTGGTTCGATTTTGTTGAAGGAGGCACCAAAAAAATCAGTGAGAATTCCTAAGAGAGATGCCTAACTGAACCACAGTGATTGATATCATCAGTTTGGAGATTAGTTGCTGATAGAAGGAGATACGAGTTGTTGTATGCTTTCTTTTTCAGCCAGAAAGGGATTCAGAGTAATTTCTACAATGAAAATGGGTATGCTTTTTAATGTAAAACATTCTAGTGCTATGTATTGAAGGAAAAGTAATAAAGATTGTCGTCTATGCCCAAAGTATTGTTAGTGTTAATTTTCAGAAGTTTTATTTCAGCATATGTATTCCTTTTTATGTCAAGCCATCTCAAAAACACAAAAAAAGGGAAAACAATAAAAACCCCAAAACAAGCATAGTCAGTTCAACAGTTAGAGCCTTGAAGGGTTCTAACAAAGAACGTGAGTCGATTGACACTTTCAATAATAGATTTCAAAGGGCTTATTCATGGCTATATGATCCTTTCTGCATAAATGATGATGTTGTGAGACCTATTTACTATGGGGCCTTGGATTGTTTCAGTTTTATGTTCATCCAGAAGATTCATTCGACCCCCTCCAGTTTAATTCAAGCATATGTTGAGGCTGAAAGAGTTAGTTTACAGTCACTAGCAACTATTATTGGAGCATCGAGTTATTTTTGGAATGCTAATATATTGAATTAGGGGATATTGAGCTATGCTCCTGCTTTCAATCCTGTTCCCGATCCTTCTAATCAGCTAGTCTCGTATACGGGAGCTCCAATATCTCAAGCAATACCTGCGCAACCTGTGTATCTTTAGAACACAACTTCAAAAAAGACTCAAGAAGAATAAGATGAGATGAAGGATTTGATTGACCAAGTGAAGAAGTTGTCTACTGAGGTTACTTACCTCAGAAATCATAATAACCAATTGCAAAGTTCACAAAGGAATTATCAGTCACATATAGGAAGTAACTAAGGATATCAAGGCAATCCTACTGCTCATCATGAGAATCATCAAGGGCACAATCAAGGATACCGAAACAACAATCAAGGTTATCAAGAAAATAACTCTGAGTATCGAAACAACAATCAAGGGTACCATAAAAGATCATGGAACACAAATCCGAACAATGGTGGAGTACCCTCACCATTGGACAATCCACCAGCTTCTGAAAGATGACCTACTGACAAAGTTTTCCTGGCAGAAGCAACATTGTTAGGATGGTGTAGGCTGTATGAAACTAATCAACATTTCGAGTTATAATGCCAACAGTTTCAAAGAGTAGCCAATATTTTCAAAGGAGAAGTGAGAAACACTACTACACTTGAAAATGCTCTGCCTATGGGCGATGAGCTAATACTTGATCCCACATACGACTAGGCACTGGTCTTTGATGATTTTATGTTTCCTCCTCCTGATTCTTAGGATTACATGCCTATACAGACTAATTAGAAATTCTCACCTGCATCAGAAAATGGAACCATGAAGGCACCCCTATATCAAGTTCCACCAGAGAATCAACCTCCACCTATTTCTCCAAATGATCTACTGAGAGGGATAGATTTATTTGATTTATCAGACCCTAGGGGAGGACTCTAAGTTGTTAGTAAGTGAGGATGGATCCCGGGATCTGGATTATTAGGTGGTTGTAGAGGATGAGGTAGTTGGAGATTGTGTTGAGTCAGATTTAGTAGTAGCTTCCTCAGGGATAGATGAGGATGAGTTTGATGTCTGTACTCAATCTGTAGATGTGTACTCAGATGAAAGAACATAGAGATATGGTGATCTTGAGGGGATTTTTTTGGATGCAACTTCCTTTCATAGTGTGGATAGTGTAGTTGAGATTGTACATAAGAGGCTCGTTGTGCAGAGTCATCATGTGACTAGCCAGTTGCGAGTTGGTGAGAGAGATATTACTTCTACTCTTGAGCATTTTGATGCCGCTTGTCAGCTGTTGGTTGTTTATGTTTGGGGTGCTCCTATGATAGATGAGCACAGTGGTCGTTACCTTTCCTTGACAGAGATCCATTTTTTGCGTGATGCTGTCAGGATTTTGAGATAGGATTATTTACAATTGGTAGCCGACTGAGATCACCTAGTTGAGTGGGGTAGTACGGCATACGAGGCATTGATGGACAGGGATGAGGAGGTGAGTGAGCTTACTCAGGAACTCACAATGACTTCTGAGGCTTTAGAGGGCACTCACCGGGCTCTTCAGGAGTCACAGTTCTAGTTAGAGGAGGTGACCATGGAGTTGGAGCATATTCAGTCCACACCAGCCCCAAACCTAGTTCAGCTGCATATTGAGGTGGTTGGTGGTGAGTTGGCTTTGACGGTTGGGGATGAGTGACATGATGATGTGGCAGACACATTTTTTCAGGATATGGGTGCAGTAGGTATGGATGAAGTAAGAGTATCAGTGGGATCAACCTCTCATGTTGATTTGCTTCCTTTTGCTGGAAGTGAATCTATTTCTTCATCTCATATAGCTGATAGCATGGGACAATTGGCAGTGCCACATTTTCAGAGGGATCAATTATGGGTTGCAGGGGAGCAAGTTGACGCTTCCACATATAATTTTTACTGCATCGAGTCAGTCATGGAGTATTTACTTGAGAGTGCAAATGTGTGAGAGGATTCATACAGAGTGTCTGAGGGTACTCTTATCCGAGGCTCTTGTGCTATTTGGAGGTTGGTAGGAAAGATTGTAGAGACCCTATCTACTATGCTTCCCCATAGGGATTTTGAGGTTAGTTTTTCTAAGAGGGTTGCTCAGGATCCTACCCAGCCTACAGCTATGTGGAGTCAGCGATTGGAGCCATCTCATGATTCCTAGTTTGGTCATGATGAGCCACTGACAAAGATTGGGGCTTTCTATCGGCATTATATGGTGGGGTATGCTCATCATTTTTCTTTTGACCCAGGGTAGAGGATTTGGTCTCACACAGGTGTAGATTGGCTCTAGTTTCTTACCATCCATTATGGGATAGATTAGCACCATCTTTTGCAGATGGAATTGGCAGTTATAAGTTATACTACTTGTAGTATCGACACACCCAGGATAGTTTATCAGAGGTTAGATTTGGTGGTAGTGACTTGGGTACCTATGGTTGTTATCATATCCATAATGCAGTTTGGTGTGAGTGTCAGGTAGACAGGGACTCAAGTATTGACAGAGTTGTTGTTTCAGTTGGGTTGAGTTCCGCTGAGTTGTTTCCTCCATCAGCACCTACAGTTGGTCTTTAGATGATCTTGTCAGTGATGCCAATTGTTTGGGTTTTGAGTGTAGTTTCTTAGTTATTGATGTTTGTCTAGTTGATGTTGATGATTTCTTCACAAGAGTATGGTGAGGATCGAGACATTACTCATGACCATCCTTGGGATCTGGGTGGACTGTGATGTCGCTTGTTTTTCCTGATTGCTCAAGGACAAGCAATCTTGGGAAGGGAGGATTGTAATGTCCCCATTTTTCAGGCTCTTGGGATTAGCCTATCATGTGACCCTCGTAGGTTAATGAGGATGGACAAAGGGTCTCTTTCAATGGGCATCTACTTTAGGATTTAGTATGCTCTGGTTTGGCTTTGGTTTGGTGTCATTCAAACTTCATTTGCTATAGTTTTTGCCATGTGTACTATTTATAGTAAGCTTGATGTTGTTCAAGGACCCTTTCTATTTTTGGAAAGTGCATTTGGTCACATGGGAAAATAGTAGGTGTGACTCCTATTTCAGATGACATATTAAAATGATACGTATTTTGGGAGTTATTATTATTTTGGTGGCCAAATTATTATTAAATCATTAAATGACTTATTAAAAGGTTATAATTTCACTTAAGTTGAGGGTTGAGTCCTCATGGGAAGGGGCCATTTTTTTAATTAATTCATGGAAGCCTAAGCCATGGTATTTTTTTAAAGTATTAAAGTAAATAAATTATTAAAAGGAAAAAGTATATCTTTTTATCCCACATTGGTAAGAATTATGTTTGAGCTCTCACAAGAAAGAATAAAAAGGGACTTGAGAGCTCATTCTCAACTATTCTATTGATCATTTGGATTAAAAATTGTTTTTTGAGAAGTGGAGAAGAAAGGCTAGGGTTTGAAGACCGATTCCTCTCCTTGAGCAATTTGAACCATCACTGATTGATGGTGAATTTGCTTCTGAATTTTGGAAAAATTATTCTGAATCTGTAGATGTTGAACTTGGTGCTGAGGTATACCAAGTTGTGGAGATTTGAACAAGTATAGCAAAGCTGAAGTTTTTTTCATTGATTGAATTTGAAATTCATATAGCTTATTTATTTCCTTGAAGACTGAATTATCTACCAAGGCTGCCGAACTGATAATTAGAGTGTTGCAATTTGACACCAAGTACAACTCTTCTTTTGACTATGCTTTGTATTGGAAGGCAGCCACATTTCTTCTTTGGCTGCAAAACTTATCAAATGGGCTGCATCACTTCTTATATGGGCTGCATGACTGGTCTTAAGGCTACGTTTGGATATTATATTGTTGTCAGAGCTGTGTTTTGGATTGTAGAGATTGTTGGGGCTGCGTTAGGAATTATGAAGGCTTAATCTCTCCTACAACAGTCACGTTGTTTGCAATCAAGGTGCCTTGAGTTTATTTGTTGTCATTGTTATAATTATTTAATAACAATTTGAGTTAATTCTGATTTTATAGTGCAATCAAAGTGCACTTGGAAATAAATTGTTTATGTTATTAACATATAACATTTGGAAAGTTTATGTAAATTCATTTATGTATGGAAAACACACAAAAAACTATAGCAAACTAATTATAAAAGCCAGATTGTTATTGAGAGCCAGTAGGGCTCTTTACAACCAACCCTCGATCCTCGAAAGGTGGATCAGGGTTCACACATCCTCGAGCCCCTGTAATGTCCCCTATTGGGATTGTGTACTATAAATTATCAAAATGCAATGCTCATATTGATGTAATGCCCCCTAAAGAGCTTCCTTAGGGTTTTGTCTATATTCTTATATTTCAAACTTCAATATACTGCTTTCTATATAGGTTGAAAGTCAATTCCCTTATCTGATATGAATGGTCGGTATGTATTACTAGGATATGGCCAGATATTGTTGTCCTTTGTATTGATGACTATTAAATCAATTTTTGATCTGATCTGGATATCTTATATTGGAATTGTTTCATATGTGGATTACAATGTATTTTCTCTATCATAACACCAATGATATCTTTGCTATGACAGAATTGAAGTTATGGAGTAGGGCCTAATTTGAAGAGGTCCTTATCAATTTCTAAATCACCCCTTGGAATTCCATTAGTAGACTATGTCTAATTGTAATCTTTGCATTGATGATTGTGTTGATGTCAGTTTTGTACCACTACATAACATATAGCAATTGAATACTTGATATAGAATACCAAACACTCAACCCTCTTTTGAAAAGTAAATACTCATGCAGAACATGAGAAAACTCTAAGGTTCCTTACACATGTGGATACTAACTTAGTTATATTAATGTGATTTGTTGGTTAATCACGTAGGTGGGCTTACATTGTTCATTCAAAGATAACTTGGTGATACTTTGCTTGCTTGACTTGTTCTTTTCTCCTTGATCACTTTCACTTTCAATTACTCCTACCACTAACTGCTTACTACTCTACTACTACTCCTATGAATGAAGAAATTAGCAAATGGACAAGGATCCAACCAAATGAAAGCTTGCCTGTGGTGCTACCTCCATCGGTGCAATGATTCAAAGGGATACTCTTAGAATTTTCACACTAACACCTATCTTCCAACCCAACTTGAAGTACAAGCGAAAAGATGAAATGCAAGTAGACCTTGGGAGCGATTGGGCTAGATTGCCACACAAGGCTTCCTAACAAGCCACTAGGATGCTAGTGGCCTAGTATATAGATCCCTATCAAAGATTCACTAACATCACCATACAACTAGCCATCTACTTCTACTCTAACAACATGGAATGAAATCCTACTTTAATTTGAGAGATGAGAAGAACCATGCAATACACCAAAATGATTATGTATATCCACCATACAAGCCACAACAATGAATAGAGAACAATTTTGATAGTATTTTTGCAACAATTCTCCAACATAACTTGCTTTACAAATGAGAACAAATGGCCTTATATAGAGGCTCAAAATTACGACGAGTGGGCAAGATTAAGGGGCAAAATCAAGGGCCAAGATTAAACCTTACAAACCCTAATTAGGGTTACCATCTTTCAACCAATTACATGAGGGCACCAACTTTTGTGGGCCAATGAGAAAATTACAATAATCTTTCAACCAATGAGAACATAGGACACTTGGCATGATTTGATTGCATGCACATGAAATTTCCATGTCATCAACCTTATCTTATAAATTTATTTTATCCTTGAGATGAGGTGAAGCCTTAGATGCTTGAGCTCATCCTTAGGAACTTTCTCATCACCACTTGAACTTGCTTGTACCTAATGTCCTGACCTTGAAAGGGTGAGGTCTCTATGCACTTGGGGTAATCTTGCCTTGGCCCCGGTGGCTTGCCTAGATGTGAACCTTCTTGCAATTTGAGAGCCTTGCTCTTGGCCACTGCCTTGAAATCAAAATTGACCACCTTCAACCTTTCATCTCGCTTTCCTCCTTCATTATCCTTGCCTTCCTTAACTTTCCTGGTCTTCTTGAATTTGGTTTGCATGCACCCCCCTCTACTTCAATACTCATGGGTTCTAGGGGCACCTGCCCTAGCCATACCTCCTCTTGACCTTTAGAACTTGCCTACTTAGCCTATTACAACTTATCAACAAAATGCATGACCCTCCTGGGTGCTAGAACCTTCTCAAATCTAACCAAGCTAGCTTGCACGAATAGCCAAGCCCTGCCTAGCCTCAAATATCTTCAAATCTCTTCCGATCTACAATGAAACCTGCTTCCTCACTAATGTTCTCCTCCTTGGCTAACCCTTGAATGTCTTCAACTATTTGGACTGCCACCACTTCACCCCTTGGCATAAGCATCTACCTCAACCATAATGGTGCTGTGCATCTCCCCAAATTTGGATTTGGTTCAACTAGTAAAGCATCACCAATAGCCTTGCAATCAAATAGAAGAGGGAGGACCCCATGTAGAATTGCTTCTAATTTTGTACTATCCTAAGTTGCAACTCTAAACTCTTGCTAATGATCCTAACCCAATCAAACTTTATTTTTCCATTGTCAATTCCTTCAATAAAATAATACATCCAAGGATCAAACTATGTACCTTGAACAGAGCCCATAACTCGGTTGAGAAGCACAATAAGGTCACCATACTCTAATTTGAAATCTGACTTGGTGAGCCTTGATGACTTGGTGACTACTTTCTTGCCTTCCTGCAACCAATTCTGAACTGTACCATGCTCACTGTACAAATGTTGGTGTCACCAATTCACTTCAATTTTGAGAAGAAGGTGGTCTTGGGCATCATGTCTTCCTTGTCTTTCTTGGTATACATTCCCCTTGGGTTCTTGCTTGTACTAGCATCTGCCATCCTAACCCTTATTTCTGCCTCTTCTTTCGACAATGAGATGGAACTACACTTATCTCTGCCCCTCCAATCCTAGGGATGGAACTACCACTTATTTCTACCTCTTCAATTCCTATCACACTACACTTATCTCTGCCCCTCCAATCCTAGGAATGAAACTACCACTTATTTTTGCCTCTTCAATTCCTATCACACTACACTTATCTCTACCTCTTCACCTAGGGATGGAACTACCACTTATTTCTGCCTATTCAAAAACTTATGAGATGGACTACACTTATATCTCCCAACTTTGTTCCTAGGGGTGGGACTACCACTTATATCTCCTTTCTCCAAATCCTAGATGAAAACTACACTCATATCTCCCAACCTCAAGCCCTAGATGAAATGATGAAGTGATGGATGGATGATGCAAGTGAGAAATGGGAAAAGAACCAAGTAAGGACAAGGGAAGAAATCTGCCTTACTAACCAGCCTTCACCAACAAACTTGAAGCTCCTCTTCTACACCAAACAATCACTTTTCCACCAAAGAAGAAGAAGATCAAAAAAATATGCAATTCCCTCACCAAAATTTGACAAATCTGCCTTCCAATAATTTTCACAAGTCTTCCCTCCAATAATTTCTGCAAGTGCTGCTCTATTTCGCATGCTTCCTTTCAAAATTTTCACAAGTCCCGCTCCAAGACAAATTCACAAGTCTGCTACTCCTCTTCTGCTCCTGATTTTTGCACCTAGACAAGCAGTGAAGAGATGATGAAATGAGGTGTGGGAGACTTTCAATATATACCAAATCTTTCCCTCCAAAAAGTAGGGCCGACTTTTTAGGAGGGGGAAAAAAAATAAATTAAAATTGCCAAGTTTAACATTAATTAAATGAAAAGAAATCGCAGATCCCTAGGGATATATGAATTTAATTTCAAAATTGCTAGTAATTAATGAAAAAAAATCGCAAGAGGGCTGGGATAGAGCTGGTCTATCTTGGTAATGAAATTTTTTTAAATTTATTTAGCCCAAGACAAGCAAATCTCAAAAATCTTATGGGGCTGCAAGTTGTAATTTGGGATTTCCACAAGAAAATTGATTTTATTGCATTTAATCACTATAGCCTCACCAAAAAAACAAAATTTGCAAGTCAATCATAATTCAAACAATTTCAAATTTTTGTTTATCCATTTCCCACTTAGAATTTTTGAAAATCTTCCCTTGGCAATTTAATTTCCATTAATTTGCAATCCAAAAATCATTTAGCAATTTAATTTCCATTTGGCAATTAATTTTTTTCATATTTTCCAATTAAATCAAATTTGGCAATTTTAAATTTTCATTTAATTTCCATTTTTCACCACCAAAAATCTATAAGATTTTCCCAAAAATACCCAAATTCACAATTAAATTTTGAAAATGTTCAAGTTATTCAATTTCATCAATTTTCAAAATTCATCCAAGTGCAAATTTTCAATTTTATCCCACCAGATATCATTCTAACAATCGAAGAAAATGTTCTCATTGAATTTTGTTTAGCCTAGAGACAAAATCGATTGTTTAAGAAAACCAACATTTCGCACAATGTGAAAACAAGCTATACCTCCTAGGCATTTCAAAATATCCAAGGTGTAAAATTTTCATTTCAAAACCTCTGGATTGCCCAAAAATTCACTAAGGCGCCCAAATACCCGGATCTAGGAAAATTGTCAAGGCCTACTGAAAAATTGGGGTTCCCCAAATTCTTTGGGGCAATGGTGTGAAAACCTCACAACAGATTGCTGTCAAAAATCTTTGATTGACTTTTCTTGTGAGTCTGATCTTGAAGCTCGAAGACTTGATATCTAGTGTTCCTACTTGCTAATTTAGTCTTTATGATTGCTCCTGGTCTTATTCAATTTGAAGGTAATCTTGTCTGCATTCAAAATAAATATCAGTAAGTGAGGAGATATCAAATTTTATCACTGACCTGATTGTCTTTGATTTCTATTTGATGTTAGACTTATTTTGGTATTTTCTGATGTAACTACTCTTGTTACTAATCTCTATAATGAATGTTGTTTATTTTTATTGTTGACATTTGTTAATGTCTATTGCCAAAATTGTATCTTAATATTGAACCATACTTATAGGTATGGTATTTTCATGTTGTTGGAACAAGTTTAATATCTGGCTCTATAGATGTGATCCTTAATTTCCTATTGGTATTTTTGTATTTATTTCTATTTTTTCGCTGAATGATCTCTTGTTCAATCAGATCTCCCTAATATATCCTCCCTCCATCAATGGAGGTGACTCTTCAATCAATGAGAAGAGTTGTGACTTCACAATAGTCTTACCTCTTGACTCAATATGCTAATGCTTCTTGAGTTAACAATAACTAATTAGTTGTTTATTACCAGTGGTGACGGTTTCCTTCTTCATAGCTTTCTTGGATTAGTTTGATGCCTTCCCATTCAGCCACTTGTTGAAATTAAAAGATCATGTTACTTCAGAAATGGTTTATGAATGATTCGACCAATGTATACACTGACAAACCAATCATCTTCTACTGCTAACATAATCCTTTAACATTGTTGTCTTCTCCCACATAATGAGTCGACAATCATAATTTGATCATTGTTCACTTTCAATTGCTGCTAATTGTTTCTTAGCCATTAACAAGATTATGCTGTCAGGGACATTGTCCTTGTCGTTGACTAATTATTAAGTTGACATGTTAATAGTTAAAAAAATTATTTAATATATATTAGTAATATATTGTCTGTAATTATATTATGATTATATTAAATTATTATATTAAGATTTATATTATTATATTATTTTATTTAATATCATAACTATATATGTATATATTTTAGGTAAGTTCTACCAATATGGGTGTAGATCCCTCTATTAAGATTAGAAAAGTTACATGAAATATAAGAATCTTACTACTACCATCTAAGATCCATACAAATAATAACAATATAGAAATTATCCCTAAGACCCAATACCCAATACAGAAGTCACTACAAAACCCACAAAAAACAAGAAATCAGATCCCAAACTCGATATCGCAGCTTCTGGAGAGGAACCATATATTGCAAAAGAACTTATCCCAATCTACATCTCTAGCAACAAATAGGGAGAAAATATTATCAGTCTCTACTACCAGCACCAATGTAGCCTAGGGGAATATACATCTATATTTCAAATTTTCTTATGATTGCTATTGCTATGCATGCAACAAGGTGTTAGCAATTTAAGTTGTCATTAGTGTAATTTTCAAATGCCATTCCCACCGGTAAAGGTTCACCGGTAACTCACATTACTTTAAAGGCACCGATAGACTAGAAATAGAGTGTATGCACTGGTTGACTAAATAGAAAGATACACCGGTAGACCAAACCAAGTACATAGTACTGGTCTTATGTTGCATACAGGGGTGAACTGGGTATAAGTTTATACCAGTCTAAATTGCATAAAGATTCACACTAGATTCTACAGATCAGTTTGAGTTAAAACCAGATTATATGGAATATCCACCGCTCAGAAGTGGAGTTAGCTTTTTAACAAGAGTTAGTTTTATTTCTACAGTTGTTTCAAGGTAAACTCTAGATCAGAATGCAAGGCTTTTTGCTAGTTGCATGATATTTTGTTGAGTTTACACCCTGGTGGTTCTATGAGTTAAAGGTTTCATTAAGGTGAACTCTTGTATAAATATAGGTCATAGGAAAAGTGTTGTTGATAATTGGTGAATACACAGAGTAGAGGAGAGATACCTTCTAAGAGAAGTGCTACAATCATAGAGGTGAAAGTAAAAAAGAGATCAATAGCTAGGAAAACTGGGGAAGAGATCAACAGGTATGATCTAATTAGACAATTAGTGTCATATGAGATCATTACTTTTATAAGGTGTGAAAGCAAATTAAAATCCCTCTATCAGGGTGGACCTAATCAGTTCTTTGTAAAATCCTTTAACAAGGTAACATCTTTGTTGATGTTGAAAGACCTCTAAACAGACAACTCTTAACAAGGTTAAGATCTTAACCGATCTTCTATAAAATCCCTTAACTAGGTAGCACCTTCACCAGTGCTTTGTAAGCTCCTAACAGGGTGCCTTCATTCTACAATAGTGAAGTTGTGAGCTCTGTCTCACCTTTATTTTTTCCTTCTAACCGAGGGTTTCCACATATACATCTTGTGTTGATGTGTGTGTTTCTATTTATGCTTATGAAAGACTATTTATATTCTGCTTATCAAGGAAGGATAATTAAACAAGTTTTGAATTGTAATAGAAACAAGTATTTACTGATTCACCCCCCCCTCTCAGTAACTGGTTAGTAATAAAAATTGGTATCAGAGCCTAGTTCTCAAATATACAAAGCTTAATCACTTGAGAAAAAGATCGTGGAGGGTTACAAGTATCAGAAATAGCTTGAGGAAGCCAATGACATCATTGCCTCTCTGGAGAATAGGCTGAGAAGATCACTTGCAAAAAAGGAGCTGGCTCTATAATTGAATGAGAGCAATGAGACCATTGATGAACTCTCTGGGTAGAGTGGATCTGATGAAGCTGAGGAAGCAGTCTCTAAGCTCATGGAAAGAAACCAAATCCTAACTGGTCAGATCTCCAACCTTAAGAGGGAGCAAGAAGATAATGCCCTAAGGATGATTAAACTGATTGAGAAAAAGAGAAAAGTTGAAGATGAAAGAAAAACACAACAATCAAGTCATTAACAACCTCTGAAAAAGCAAGGAACCGGGCAGAGGAAGCTGTAGGGGTGAATGAACTTGTTATTTTGCAACTCCAAGAAGACATGAAAATTGTCACCCAAGAAAATGCCAACATGCAAAAGGGTTGGCATGATAGGGATGAAGCATGCAAAAGACTGGCACTAGAGTTGTATCAATTTAAGGAACAGATGAAAGAACTTGAAGAAAGAAATGAAACCCTAAGAAGATACAATGAGATCTCAGTCAAGCTTGATGAGCAACTTAAAGCTCAAAGAAAGCACAAAGATCACACCGGTCTTGGATTCACTGAAAAAGACATCAAAGAGACTGGTGAGTCTTCCGGAGCTAAGACAAGCAAGAAGGATAAGAAGAAGCCACTGGCACAAAAAGGTAAGAAGACTTTCAAAACCTCTTGCACTCATTGTTGGAAACCAGGTCATAGAACAAATGACTGTAGGAATGCACTGGTAAAACCAAACAAAAATTACTACAAGAACTATTACGATTATGGTCACAAGACCAATGAATGCTGGTCCAACCGCACAACTATGTCCAATGGAAGTAGGGGAAGCTTCAAGGGCTACTGCTATGCATGCAATAAGTTTGGATGCAAAGGTCATGAATGGAGATCAAAGACAATGACATTCAGATCTCTAAGACTGGTATTCACCAAGAGAAACAAGAACCGGAGCACAACCAACTGTGCAAACTATGGGATGCACATTCACAATGACTCATGGTGAAAATCACCTAACACAAGAAGGGTGAACCCATGGAAGGCAATTGAGATAGTCTGCTATCACTGCAATAAGGTTGGACACATAGCCAAAGAGTGCAGGAACTAGTCAATGAACAAAAGAAAGGGATCAGTCAAACCGGTGGAGAAGGTCTCATCTTTGAATGAGAAGAACAAGGGTAAGAAGATGATGAAAGAAGTCAAGCAAATTTGGTTTAAAAAGGAATCAAAGAGCTCTGCTGAGGGGAAAATAGAGGAAAGATCATCATCTGCTAATGGTGATATCTCTTCAGCAAACTGAGCCCACAGGACCAAGAGGGAACCGGTAGATCATCTACCGTTCTTGGTAGAACTAGTGAGAAGTGAACTCACTCAGTCTACAAGGATAATCAGATAGGTAAGCAGTAATCAACTGGGGTTTTCCAAACCAAAAAATCTAGATCACCGGTTGGAAAAAATGGAAAGAAAGGTTAGGTAAAGCATTCAATGGTGTAGCCATTAAACCATAGTTACCATTATGACCTAACCCTATATAAAGAAAGAAGTATTACTCATTTACCTTACTTTGCGATTTTGTGATTATCAAATTTTCATGCTTGAGTAATATTCTTGTGCTTTGATCATCGTAAGTTATTCTCTACAAGACCAATCAAAGATGCTTTCTGTTTCAACCTATTGATCACAATTGCATCCTCATCATTTGCCGTCAAGCTAATTTCTTCAAATCAATTCAACCGAACTTCTTATGATATCATGGTGGTTCATAACCATGCAACCGATATGGCTGAAGCTTTGTTAATAGTACCAGATGATGTCTTCATGATAGAAGATGTGATTGTGTTTATCCATGCCAAGTATGAAGAACTTTGTGAGACATTCAATCAAAGCGAGTATCTCTTGTTGTGTGAGGACGAAAGACTTCAAGACCGATATGCAAAGCTGGTGTCATTTGTTCTTATCAATGGATTCACCTATCCAACTATCTTCTGGCTTGACTGGTCCTTAGTCAAGTACATGATCCAGGGTTTTGGCTCAAAAAGGGTGCAGTTACAGAGATAAAAAAAGAGGACTTGCATTGCGTGACTGTGTACTGTCAACAAGGGGAAGCTTTAACCCTACGAACAATCTCCAATGCAATCATCACAAAGTTGACAAAATCAAAATGCAATGGTTGCCTCATGATAGTGAATGACATCGAAGATGAAGGGGTTTGGTTTGCATCTGCGGTAATAGGTTATAAAATCTATCAGTCCAGTAATCTGAATAGTATACTGGGAGGAGCCATACATGTCACTCACTGGATAATGTATGATGACGCCAAATATTATATGTGTGGAATGCTTTGAGGGAAGATATTTGAAAATATGAAGAAGCTCAGTATTGTTAGGAAGAAATCTATGAATCACAAGACCCTACTGGTATGTCTCTACTTCTACTATCAAAGTTTCTTCTCGGGAATTGGCAAAGTGACATGGAAAATTGACAGACCGGTCAAGCACCAAATAGTTGAATTGGCCAACCAACTGGGAAACCAGTTAGGTAATGTAATGATCGAATATTTTAAGGCATTTCAACTAAGGATGCATGCAAGGGAGTAGATGCCATCAACCATTGTTGACTTATACAAGGATGATGTGTGTTTTCTGGTTTCCACCGATCATTGCATCATTCCAGCAGTGGAACCAAGAATAGAATATGCTCTTGAGATGGGATATGAGATCACTACCAAGATTGCTAAGGCATATGTTGATGCCTTGAATGAAGAAAATTTGGATCTCATTGCAAACCGGTTCGGTACATTCACAGATGTTCAAGAGAATCTGAAGAAGAGGGCACCAATCAAAAATGTCTACACCAAAAGGTCCCCCACACAAAAGAAGAAACTGGTGACAAAGAAACTCAAGGCTCGAAGGAAGAAAGAAGAATTGGTAACCAATACCCAAGAGGGAGAACAAGAGGAGACAGATTCAGAAGACATAGTTCCCCTAATCAAAAGGAAGAAGGGTTCTAGCAAACCGGTAAAGGAGGATCCACCGAGAAGAGCCAAGCCCACAATTGATGAATTTGTGGCATCATTGAAAGAAATCAGGAGAATGGGTTCAGTAAGTAGAAGATATCAATTTGCAAATGAAGAAGATAGGAAGAAAATTGAAGAAGCGGTAGTGCATCGCATTCATAAGTATAATCTGCATCCTACCAAACTTCACAAGATTGTACCGGAGGATCTCCTACAAATTATTGAAGCTAGATGGAAAGCTTCAATGGATAGAGAAAATGAGCTGAGGATACGAGCTCTTCTAGAGGTTCATAACCATCTCACTCTGGAAGAAGCCACCGAACAGGTTGAACTGCATCAGCAAACCTTCTTAACAAAAAGGAGGATCGGTCTCATGCTTGTTGGAGAAGCTGAGAGAGTGCATGATGAAGGATTAGTGATGTGGACCAAAATTCTTCAGACCCAGAAGCAAGTAGAGGAAGCATGCCAAAGAACAATAGTTCCACTGGTGCTTGACACCGAAAAAGGAAAAGGAGTGCTTGGAGCTGAAGCACCGGTCAAAGAGAAGAATCCTCTAGAACCGGTCATCATCAACATCATCGATGACAAGAGCAGTGAGCCAGCATGTCCAAATGTTCTCATCTCTCCAAGCAAAGTTAACACTCACCCTATGTTTGTAAATGATACCCTATGTCTGTAAATGATATTGTGGATGAGGTAATGGACTTCAGAGAAGTAGATAATGTTGCTAAGTGGTACAATGTAGTAGAAGAAGATGATAAACAGGCAGTAATTGTAGCCATAGTGGAAAATTTTATGGATTATCATAAAACTCAAAGGGACTACAGGTTCAAGTTCCCACCGGAACTCAATTCTAGGCTTCAGACAAAATGGATAACCGGTCTAGGCACAAACACAGGATCAATAGGGAAACATTGTTAAAAGTCAGACTTGGTCTTAGTGAAGATAGAATAACACTCACCCTATGTCTGTAAATGATATTGTAGATGAGGTAATGGACTTCAGAGAAGTAGATAATACTGCTAAGTGGTACAATGTACTAGAAGAAGATGATAAATAGGTAGTAATTGTAGCCATAGTGGAAATTTTTATGGATTATCATAAAACTCCAAGGGATTATGTTAAAAGTTAGACCTGGTCTCAGTGAAGATAGAATAAAGCTTCTATTAGAGGAAGCAGCAATGAACTTGGATACGAAGTATCGAGTTGCCCAAATACTAAATGGATATGAGAATCAAGTCTATAAAGAGACTCTGGACTTTTGGCAACAGTACAAATTCAATACACTTGAAAGATTAGGTTCTTAGGATCAAACTGAACAAGTACAAGCACCACTGATTCAATTTACTACTCATGAAGAACCTACAACGGGTAATGTAAATGTTCAAGTAGAGGAGTTCACATCTAGTGAATAGATAAATGTTGAACAGATAGTTCCCCCAATAGAACAAGAACTGGGAAATGATATTCCTATGGGAGAGTTACATATAGCTGAAGAGCAGCACACAGAAGAAATCCCACCAAAAGAACAACTTCAACAAGAACAGGATGTCCCACCAGAAGTTGAAGTGCAACTAGAAGAAGAAGCACCTGCTAAAGAAGACCTACCTGAAGAAGAGGTACAACCTGAAGATGCAGTTCAACAAGGAGATGAGGAAAATAAGGAATAGGAACAAGAAATTCCTATACACACTGAGCAAGCTCAACTAGAACAGGAGCCTAAGCAAAAGGATAAAATAGATATTCCAAGCTCCTCCTCATCAAAAAGAAAGTTGTCTTTTGCTGAGGATAAAGAAGCCAAAAGGAGAAAGCCCACCGATATAGTGGTAGACATCAACAAGATGTCAACAAGGTAGCTTAAGGAGATGACCAAGAGAAAACAAGACATGGTCTTGACCACTGTGAAGAATATCTTGTGCAATTTTGTGTGTGATGTTGTCATAGATGAAGATGAACCTATGATAGATCAATTGGAAGTCTTGGCACAAGCAATCGGTGATGATATGACCGATCCAGAAATTGTAGCCATAGACCACTATGAGAAGAAGAGAATAGAGATTCTCCACAAACAAGTTGCAGATATCAAGATAACTCTGTCAAACAACTTAAAAGTTCTTCAACAACTGATCCAAGTTGTAGGAAGTTTGATGACTAGGACTTCAAACTTTGAAATATTTTTGCAAGATCTGACTGAGAAGTCTGCAAAGACCTCAGAAGATATTAGAGCCTTGTCTTCTCAGTTTGACGTCAAAAATAAGTCTACAACAAATTTTAGTAGAGAAATGACCAGTCTGGCTCTAATTCTCAGAAAGACTACAGAAGAGGAGAATAATAGAATCCAAGATATAATTGGATTTCAGTTATTTTTGGCACCAACATTTGACTCCATGTAGCGAACAACAACTTCTATAGATATTCTGATCAATGAATCGGATTATAAAACTATGGAAGATATGGAGAACATCATTGTTTCTCTAAAAGTAGCCCAAAAGAACATTGAATATGTAACTGGTCAATGGGCACCATTTATTCACCCTGCCAAGATGATCTATAAGGATATCTTCACAAAGCTTCAAATGTAAAGTCCTACGTGAAGCTTAACCCTTATTTTTGTGGAGGCAAAAAGGGGAAGAAGAAGTAGAGAAATAGAAAAGGAAATGGGAAGCAGGAAGACATTAGAACAGAAAGGTCAGCAAGGAAATAGGTCAGAACAACTACACAACAAACTGGAGCAACCAGACAAGGGAAGTGTGCCATAGAGGAAAGAGAAGTCTGCAAGAACAAGGTATAAAATGTCACAAGTGAGTATAGTTTTGTGTATGGTTTTTCCACCAATGACAAATGGTAAGATTGTTAGCAATTTAAGTTGTCATTAGTGTAATTCTCAAACACCATTCCCACCGGTAAAGGTTCACCGATAACTCACGTTACTTTAAAGGTGTCAGTAGACTAGAAATAGAGTGTATGCACTGGTTGACTAAATAAAAAGATACACCGATAGACCAAACCAAGTACATAGTACCAGTCTTATGTTGCATATAGGGATGAACCAAGTATAAGTATATACCGGTCTAAATTGCATAAAGATCCGCAATGGATTCTGTAGATCAGTTTGAGTTAAAACCAGATTATACGAAACATCCACCTCTCAGAAGTGGAGTTAGCTTTTTAACAAGGGCTAGTTTTATTTCTATGGTTGTTTCAAGATAAACTCCAAATAGGAACGCAAAGCTTTTTGCTAGTTGCATGATTTTTTGTTGACTTTACCTAGCGGTTCTATGAGTTAAGGGTTTCATTAAGGTGAACTCTTGTATAAATACAGGTCATAGGACGCATGAAAAAGTGTTGTTGATAAGTGGTGAATACACAAAGCAAAGGAGAGATACCTTCTAAGAGAAGTGCTACAATCACAGAGGTGAAAGGCAAAAGAGATCAACAACTAGGCAAACTGAGGAAGAGATCAACATGTATGATCTAATCAAACAATCAGTGTCATATGAGATCATTGCTTTTATAAGGTGTGAAAGCAAATTGAAATCCCTCTATCAAGGTGGATCTAATCGGTTCTTTTTAAAATCTTTTAACAGGGTAACATCTTTGTTGATGTTGAAAGACCTCTAACTAGGAAACTCTTAATAGGGTTAAGATCTTAACCGATATTCTATAAAATCCCTTAACCAGATAGCACCTTCACCAGTGCTTTGTAAGCTCCTAATAGGGCGCCTTCATTCTGCAGTAGTGAAGTTGTGAGCTCTGTCTCAACGTGGTTTTTTGCTTATAACCGAGGGTTTCTATGTATACATCTTGTGATGATTTGTGTGTTTCTATTTATGCTTATGAATGATTGTTATATTCTTCTTATCAAGGAAGGATAATTAAACAAGTTTTGAATTGTAATAGAAACAAGTATTTACTGATTCACCACCCCCCCTCTCAGTAACTGGTTAGTAATAACACAAGGGGAAGCCTCAAGGGCTATTTCTATGCATGCAACAAGTTTGGACACAAAGAAGAAGAATGTAGGTCCAAATCCATGGCATTCAAATCCCCACCAAGACCGGTATTCCATAACAGTAATGGAAACTGAAGAACATCCAACTATGTTACCTATGGGTTATTTTTCCATGGGAACTCTGGATGTCACTAATCCATAGATAGGGAAAGAAGGGTTAATCCATGGAGAGGAACAAGATTGGGCATCTGGCCAAGGAATGCAGGAACTGGTCGATGAATAAAGGAAAAGGTCCAGCCAAACCGGTCAAGAAGAACTTGTCCCCCAACAAGAAGGATAACTTGAGGAAAGAGACCAAAAAGGAAGTTTAGAAGACTTGGTCAGTAAAAGGTACAAAGAGTTTCGCTGAGGACAAATCTGAGGTAAGGTCATCATTTGGTGATGGTGATATCTCTTCAGCAAATTAAGCCTAAGGCCTTAAGGGGAAAAGGTAGGCAACCTACTGTTTCTGGAGGAACTAGTGAGCTATGATCTCACTCAGTCAAGAAGTGCAATCGGAAAGATGTTACCGGTCTAACATGTAAACCAAATAGGTAAGTGTTGACATTGTAATCGAGAACATATGAATAGGTAATGAGTCTATGGACTGGTTGTGAAAGGAAAGGTTAGGTAAGGGTAATTAATACAGTAACCGTTGACAAATGTTACCATTTGCTAATTACCATTACGACCTAATTCTATAAAAGGGAAAGCTGATTACTCATTTCACTTTACATTGTGAATTGTGATTATTGATTTCATAAGCTTGCATAATCTTTTCTTGTTGTGATTTATGGTCTTTGCTTGGTGAATTCCGTGAATCCTAACAAGATCTCTTTGTTAAAACCGGTCTAGTATTATGGCATCTTCATCTTATGTGGTAATCCTAATTAGTGCTAATCAAATGGATAGATGAGTTTATGACATTCAGACTGTGCAGAACTGAGAGAATGATATGGTAAGAGCTCTATCGTCCCTGCCTATAGGAGTTTTGATGACTGAGGATGTAACAACATTCATCCATAGCAAACAGGAGGAACTGGATGAAACATTCATCTAGAGTGAATACCTTTTACTTTGTGAAGATGAGAAGCTTCAATCCAGATATGTAAAGCTTGAATCATTAGGATTGATCAATGGAGTGGCATATCCAACCATGTTTCAATCGGATTGGATTAGACTGGTTCTGAGAAGGGTTCACGAACCAAAAATGTGGCTTGCAAATGGCGTGGTCACACTGATAACAAAAGATGGCCTATAGGGTGACTGGTTATAATGTCGTAGGGGAAGCTTTTACCCTAAGGACTATAGAAAATGTAGAAGTCACACAATTGACAAAGTCTAAGTATGATAGTTGGATGATGACTGTAAATAACATTAAGATGATGGAGTATGACTTGCGCCAATGGTTATCGGTTACAAGGTTTATCAATTGACTAACCTAAATAGCATACTGGGAGGTGCAATTCACACGGCGCACAGGATTATGCATGACAATGCGTGATATGATATATGTGCTATGTTGAGGGGACAGATCTTTGAAAACCTCAAGAAGCTTTCTTGGTCAAGAAGAAGCTTCTGAAGTATGGAACATTGCTGGTATGTTTGTTCTTTTATTACCAAAACTTCTTTCCTGGTGTAAGCAAGGTAACATGGCAAGAAGATAAACCAGTGATGATTCAAATATGAGAGTTGGAAAATTATTTGGGAGACCGGTATAGTAAGGCAATGATAGATTATTTTGATGCCTTTCAACTAAGAATGCACAACAGGGAAAGAATTCCCTCTACCATTGTTGAATAATACAAAGAAGAGATGTGTTTTTTGGTAAGCACTGATCATTGTATGATCCATGCCGTGGAGCCAAGGTCCGAGTATGCACTGGAGCTCGATTATGAGATTACCTCTAAGGTTGCAAAGGCATATGATGATGCCCTACAAGAAAGTGACCTAGATCTCTCTGCACATCGGTTTCGCACCTATGAAGAGATATAGGCAAATCTGAAGAAAAAGACTTCTGCAAAGCAACCGAAGAAGGTGTATGTAAAAATAACTTCCACACCTAGGAAGAAGAAGCTAGTGGTGGAAGAACCCAAGGTTCAAAGAAAGAGGACTTAGTAGGCATCCAGTGCACAAGGTGAGGAACTGGAAGAATAGATACTGAAGAGACAACTACTCTTCACAGAAAGAGGAAGACTGGGAAACTGGTAAAAGAAAGTGTTCCTAAAGGAAGAAAACCCACAATTGATGAATTAGTGGAAGGAGTTAAAGAATCAGGTGGATTGGGAGCAGTTGGAAGGAGATATGAACTTAGTAATGAAGAAGATAGGAGAAAAATAGAAGTTGTAGTTTACTGTCTTTACAAGTTCAATATGACTCCCACTGAACTTCACAGAGTAATACTTGGAGATTTACTCAGATAATTGAAGGAAGATGGGAATCTTCCATTCAAAAAGATAAAGATCTGAGAATAAGGGCTCTACTTGAAATCTAGAATCATCTTAGCCTAGAAGAGGCAACCAATGAAGCTAACTGGTACAAACAAAGTTTCAAGATTAGAAAAAGAATTAGTGAGGTGCTAATTGGAGAAGTGGGCAAAGTGCATGATGAAGGATTCTCAACATGGACAAATGTTTTGAAGCAACAACATCAAGCAGAGGCAGAATGCCAAAAGACCATAGAGTCACCAGTGATTGACACTGGGAAGGGAAAAAGCATACCAGGAGAAGAGACTCTGGTCAAGGAAAAGATTGCAACTGAACTAGTCATTATTGATATCACTGGAGACATAGGTGGTGATCTCACTCCACCAACCCTACTTGCTTCCCTAGTTAAATGTAAAGCTTGAACTTTAACTGTAGATAATATAGTTGATGAAGTTATGGATTTTTGAGAAGTGTCAAATGTTGCTAAATGGTTCAGTAATCTGGTAAAAGAAGATAAGCAAAAGAGAGAGATTTCTTTGTTAGAAACCTTTTTGGATTTTAATAGAAGTCCTAGGGACTATAGGCCTCACTTTCCTCCATAATTGAATCAAAGGATAATGGCCAAATGGAGAACCGATTTAGCAACAAACAATAAGATTATAAGGGAAACTTTGACACAAGTAAGAGGTCTCAATGATGAGACAAGAAAAATTCTGATGAAAGCTATGTCACTCAATTTGGACACGAAGAATAGAGTTGCCAAGATCATAAATGGATTGGAAAAAGATGTGTATGAAGATTCTCTAGATTTTTGGCAGAAATATGACTTCAACACTCTTAAGTCAACAGGTCGACATGACATCTCACAAGATGAACCAGAAAAAGAATTAATACCATGAGTACAGTTTACATCTGGTGAACAATCTACAACCGGTGAGAAGGAAGTTACACCTGAACAGTTCACTTCTAATGAACATGTCAATCTAGGAGAACAAGCTCAACCAGAAGATCAAGTACAGGGAGAGTCATCAGCAAAGATGACTACTCAGAAAGGAACAGATAAAGAAGAAAGTGCACTGAATGATCAACAGGTTGTTGAAGAGAAAGAAAAAGAACAACCACTAGAAGAGGAAGTCCATCCAAAAGAGGAGGTACATCAAGAAGAGGTACATCCAGAGGAGGCACCATAATAGGAAAAACTTGCAGAGGAAGAACTGGAAAAGGAAGCAAAGCAGAAGGAATCAATAGATGTTCCAAGTACATCTTTATTAAAGAGAAAACTAACATTTGCAATAGATAGTGAAGTGAAGAAAAGAAAATTGAGTGAAACAGTTGTTGACATAAGAAAAATGTTAACAATGCAACTCAAGGAGATCACTAAGAGGAAACAGGATATGGTTCTCTCTAGTGTAATAAGTATCTTGTAGAATTTTGTACCTAATATAGATATAGATGAAGATGAACTGGTAATTGATCAATTGGAGATACTAGCGCAAGCAATTGGAGAAGATGTCAATGACCCAAAAATAATTGCAATTGATCACTATGAAAATAAGTGATTAGAAATTCTCCACAAATATGTTGAAGAACTCAAAGCTACTGTATCTACAAGCATCGGGAAGCTACAACACCAGATACAGGAAGCAGGAAGGTTGATCAAAAGGACTTCAAACTTTGAAGACTTTGTTAAAGATATAACTAAGAGAGCAAACACGACTACAAAAGGGATAAAGGTTCTAACATCCATATTTGATGCAAAGAGCTCTTTTGCAACAAAGTACAACCGGGAGATGACAAGTCTTGCTCTCACCTTAAGGAAGGCATCTGAAGAAAAGACAAAAAGAATCCAAGATCTTATTGGATTCCAGTTGTTCATTGCACCAAATTTTGATCTAATGCAGAGAACGACAACAGATGGAGATAGACTGATCAAAAAACTTGATTACAAAATAATGGAAGACATGGAAAATATAATAGTCTCACTACAACCAGAAAAGAAAAATCTAGATCATCTAACAAGTATATGGAATCCATTCCTTGATTTTGCAAAGAAAATTTATAAGGATATCTTCAATAAGTTACAAATATAATATGTAAACAAGGAGAATCAACCCTTTGACCTATGGAGGCAAAAAGGGGAAGAGATGTAATAAAGATGAGAAGATCAATGTAGATGAAAGAATAGAGAAGAGAGAGATGACAGTGTGTCAGAATATGCTAGAGGTAGATAAGGAGATCTACAGGGGAAGTCTACAAGTGATGTGTATTGATATGTTTTTCCACCAATGCCAAAGGGGAAGATAGTTGACATAAACTTAGTTGTCATTGGTAAAGTCATAAGCAAACATCAATCCCACCAAAATATCGGTACATCACACTGGTACTCATAATTGTGAATGGGTAGACTAAACAAGAAAGTGGTGTACTTTAACTAGTCACGCTTATACCGGTCTAGGTTTTTTGCAATTGGTCATGGGATACACACAGGGTATAGATGACTAACCGAATTCAAGCTCTTCACCAGTTAAGTGCATGATAATCCGAACCGGATTATGCGGAGCATTTTCAATTAAACTGGAGTTAGCTTTTTCAGTGGAGTTGAAGTTAGCTTTGTTTTATCTTTGAGCGTTTCGAGGTAAACTTAGGATTAGTTTGCAAGATTTTTTTGCATGCATGATTTATGGGTGATTTTACAGCTTGGCAGAGCTATGAGATGTATTTTTAATAAGATTAATTTCTTATAAATATAGGTAAATGGATATGAAAGAAAGGTTATTGAATATCAAGAGCATAGAGCAAAAAAGATAGGAGAGCTGAATCTTCTGAGAGGAGTCACAGTCATGAGAGGTGAAAGGAAGAGAAAGATTCAACAACCAAGCAGAGGAAAGGGTAACAGGTATGATCTGATTCTACAAAAAGTGTCATGATAAGATCATTTCTTTAAATTGAGAAGCATATTTAAATCCCTCAATCAGGGTGAACCCTAACAGGTTTTTTGTATAAATCCCTTTACCGGGTAACATCTTTATTGGTGTTCTAGGTCCTCTTACAAGGCAACTCCTAACAGGTTCAAGATCCTAGCAGGTCTTCTACCAAATCCCTTAACCGGGTAGCACTCTTACCAGTGCTTTGTAAGCCTCTATCAAGGCATCTTTATTACTACAGTAGTGAAGTTGTGGGTTCTGTCCCACCATGGTTTTTTCCTTCTAACCGAGGGTTTCCACATATATTTTCTATGTTGACCTAAATATTCAATTTATGTTTATGAATGTTGTAATATTCTTTAAATTCTGAATAAGTAAGAAAATTTGTTTAGAAAGTAGAAGAAATTGAAATTACTGATTCACCCCCCCTCTCAGTAATCGGTTAGGAATCATATATATATTATTTATTCATTATCTATTTTTATATTATAATTATATTACATTATTATATTAAGATTTATATTATTATATTAGTTTATTTTATATGATTATTTCTATTATATTATATTATTATTTTAATAACCTAATATTATATTAAGATTGTATTATATTATTTTAATTATTAAATTTTCTTTTATCTTTATGGAATAAAATCTATTATTTAAGTATTATTAGTTTTAAATCCTATTTTAAAATGGTTAAGGATACCTATAAGCTTGTGCCAGCATGTAAATTAGATAAGAACTCATGGAGAAAGATTTGGTGTGCTCTAATCCTCTTAGCTGCTTATCAACATTGTCAATGATTATCTTAGCCCAATTAATCATCTTCACTCCAATAGTGATTTCTTCAATTATATAGAACATCCACGACTCGAATGGAGAAGCCTGAGGATTTCCCATAACTTTGTTGAGAAGGAATATGATATCTTCATACTTCTCGAAGTTTGTTCAAAATTTTTTTTTGGTCATCTTGCTATGATGAGCTTTTGTAACCATTTCTATTGATTGTTTCTGAACAGGAATCAAGATTTTCTTGAAATCTCTTGGTGGCTTAATCATTGGTTTTGTAAATAGTTGAATGGTATTTGGTAATACCAAATACTTCTCTGATAGCTAATTCTCCAAGATAGGCGAGGACTTTTCCATCAGGTGCTATAATTTGTCTCTCCATGATATTATATAGTGCATTGCATTGATGGTGAAAATCCAGCTTCTTGAATAAGTCCATTTCTCATCATTCTTTGAGATACTACTATAGGAACAATTCCACCAAGCCTGTACATTCTTTTCTTGAAATCCTCAAGATCCACATGAGCAAGGTTGGTTTCTCCAACTCTCCTCCACTTTGATGAAATCTTGGAATTGAACTGTATTCCTTTATTCTTGAACTTGTTTTGGATTTTCGTTGAAATTCCTCTGTTGTTTGTCTCCTGTAAAAAAAACTTACGTTAGAAAGGAGTTTTTTTTCTAAGTCAATTTATTTTTCCAACCATCTTTTATTTCAAGATTTGTCTTCAATTCCCTGAAAAATTGAACTTGTAATCAAGAATTAGGTATGAAAATGTAAAGAGCCTGCCTGGCTCCTAAATATAATTCATTTCTCTGAAATTATTTGCAATAATTATATCTTTGTGTTTTGTTTGAGTTTATTTCAAATGAAATTTCCCACCAATTTTAAATATCATAAATAATATCAGACTAAATATATTTTGAACGAACATGAATTATTCAAAATTATAGAAGTGGCAATTCTTATAAACATCAAATTGTTCAACAACTATTGGCACCTGGCAATTGTATGAATGTTGCAGAATTAAAATAACATCTAGGAAAGTCAACACAGCAGCCTATATGAATCTTCAGCCACCTCCAAGAAAGAGAACACAACTTCTCTAATTCCAACGCAACCTGGTTGGATATTCACACAATCAATTAAAATTGATTTTCAGCCTCCAATATTAATTACACAGCCTATTTGGAAGGAAACACAGCTTGCTAGCAAGGTGACACAACCTCTTTGGAAGTCACGAGCTGGCTGTGAGAAAATATGCCAGCCTCTGGATGAAAACTTAGCTTCCTTTAGTGAAGTCTGCAACTCTTATTACCCCATGCTGCCTTCTGATTGATCACAACACCAAGCTGAAGATAAAATAGCCTTCTACTCAACACAATAAACACTGGAAGAAAAATCGAACCACCTCTGAATTTAGAATTTGTTCACAACCCAAATTTGATATTCTTCAGCGTCAAATTTGAATTAATTTAACCAGCAAAGAATCTCCAGTAAATCAGAAGCAAAATTCACCATTAACAAGTAATGATTCAAATTGCAAAATGAGGAATTAGTCCTCAAACCCTAGCCATGTTCTCCTTTCTCCAATAAAAATCACTTCATGAATGAATTCCTTTTTGCCCAAAGCATTGCTTTTATAAGAAAAGATATCTTCTCTCACACACTTTTCACTTACAAAAGACTTTGCTTTATGTGCACATTTGAAATATAATAAACTATTATATTTCTCTTCACTTTAATGCTGAAAATGACCCTTTTATTAAAATAATGCTATTCTGAGACATAGGGTCCTTGTTTTATGTGCTAAAGATTTAAAACTTCTCAAGCCGGTTCCAACGAGCTATAACACTAAGATGTCCAATGTAAAGAGCCCAATTGGCTGTCTATTATAAATTTGGATTTTTCCTCAAATTTAATTGCAAATTGTTTATTTTCCAAAACATATGTCAATTTCAATAATTCACAGCTTTATCAAAACACAATAGCAGCCAATTATAATCTTTAATTCCTCATTTTTCAGAATAAAATTTTTCATGATAAAACTAATTATCAACAATCTAAACAATTCGTAAACTTTTAAACTCATTAACAACTGCAAGGAAGGAGATTAGATTAATAAATAAACACCTAGTTCAAAGTATGACTATTGCAAATGAAACCCCAGCCTCTTGTCACAACCAGCAGATTCCTAAATTCAAACGCAACACTTCACACATTGCTTCTTCCTTGACGTGAGACAATAGAAGTCTCTTCTATGCTAACTGTGTGTAGGAAAATGAGCACAGGTACCAATTCCGTACACCAACACAGCCCCAATAGTAATTCTGTATAGGTACATCTCTAAAAGAAAATTGTACGGCTCCAGTAATAATTTCGTACAACAACAATTAATAACCAGATTTTGTAATATTCAGATTTACCAATGTTCACAATGTTAGCAAACAATCCTCTGCAAACAAATAAATCGAACCCCAAGAGAATTAACCAATTTGCCTGCAGATTAAAAACTTCTCACAATTCCAGTATACATCAACACTGGATTTAATTCAGAATCAGATTGCTTGTAGAATTAAAACTTCACACACATCTATTATACTTCAGCACTAGACTATGATCTCAGATATAGCTACAAAACTCACCATCAATTTGTAATGGCTCAAATTACCAGAAGAGGAATCAGTCCTCAAAACCCTAGCCGGGTTGTCTGTCTCACAAACTTCAATAAAATCATAATTCAACAATAGATAATTTTCCTTTCACAAATCATTTCTTTTATAACTCAAAAGTGTCTTCTCCCACACACTTTTCACTTAAAACACATTTTATACTTAGGCACATATTGAATAATATAATTTATTAATTCATTTAGCTCCAAAAAAAGCCTTTTCACCAATATCATGAAATTATGACACGCAAGGTCCCTATTTCTTGTGCCCAAGATTTAAAAATTTTCATCCTAGTTCCAACGAGCTATAACACTAAGGTATCCAGCATATAATACCAACGAAAATGGCAACCTTAGCAAATTTAATTAAATAATAATAATTAACCACCCGTCTTGCAAAAACCATTGAAGAAGCGTCTGAACTGAAATATGTCTGCACAGGATTGATCTAGATGATGAAAGATGATGAATGAACTTAATGGGGTGACTTACTAAAAATAGATGCTCTCTCCAAGATTCTTGGAGCCCAAACCGGAAGCCAAAAATGAAAATCGAGAGCATCATTCAACTCCTCTAACTCATCTGAGCTCATCAGAACTATCCATTAACTTACTATAAATAGTAAGTTCACACCAAAGACCCTCTAAACACCTCACCAGACCATGAGGATAGCAATAATGACCTGGCACCATCAGATCAATGACCTGCAAAAAATGGGGACATTACATCCAAAATAGATTTCCAATAAAAATGGCAACCTTAGCCAATTTAATTAAATAATAATCATAATTCACCCATCTTGCGAAAATGATTGAGGAAGCATCAGAATCAAAATCTGATAGCACAATAGTGATCTTGATGATGAAAGATGATGAATGAACCTTCTAAAAATAGATGCTCCCTCCAATAATCTTGGAGCACAAACCAGAAGCTAAAAATAAAAACTGAGAGCATCATTTAATTCCTCTAATTCTTCTGAGCTCATCGGAACCAACTGTTGACTTACTATAAATAGTAAGTCCCTCAAAGCAGGCCAAAACCCACATCAAGGTCCTCTAATCACCAAAATTAGCCTACAAGGACCCAATGATAGGCTAATACACTAACTCCAATGCTGGCTCAAAATGGGGACATTACAGAAAACATGAAAAAGCAAGAAAAGAACTTGCACAATGCTTAGACAAATTCATCAAATCTGTCCTAATTCTGAAAATTCAGACTGAAAATTTGAAACTTTGTGAAGAATTGCCCTTGAAACCTGCATGAAAATCTCTTAGATCTGTTCATCAATCTAGAAAAACTTGAATATAATAAAAAATATTGGAAGAAATTGGAGTTGTGAATGAAAATCATTGATCAAAGTGATGAAAAATCCTTTCTTGACCTGTCAACATGTTAGTTTATGCACAAAAACTCTCAAGAAATCCTCTAAAAATAAAAAAATTACCTAAAAACCAAAAGAAAACTGATTTAGCTTGAAGAACATGAACAAAACTGATTGAAACCCTCAATGGAAGCCATTAAAATCACCTTGAACTCTCATGCTTGCTCTTGCAATCAGAAAAATTCTCAAGACCTGAGCTCCAAATTTTGGCTCTCCAACTTATGAATGAGAAGAATGGAAAACTTGTTTGTATAGGCAATTTTTTGCTCTTCAAGAAAAAATTGATACCTAGATTGTAGGCTTTGTTTTTTTTCATTTTCTTAAATTTAGGAAACTTGAACTCCAAGAAAGAGGTCAAATTTTCTTGATAATAATGCAAAGGTGACAGCAAGAATGTGATGTGCGGTTCTTTTTGCTCCCACAACTCACCGAATCAATAGAATGGTTTAAGAAGGTTTCCAAACTCTTTTATTGGTGTAACACAACCAATTCAAGTGATTTCTATCCCAACAAACTTCTTTTGAAAGACTGCACCCTCAATCAAACTTTGATGACTTTTAGGCTTTAGGGACACTAAGCCTAAAACTAACTTATTGTTAGAACTCTTCACCAGTGGACTTCCTGACCACTCCCAAGCATGTAGATGGTCCTCATATGACCTAAGGCCTCTGAAATAACCCTTGGTTTGTTCCCTTGATAGTCATATAGTACCAAACTAGACCTGCATGTCAATTTCCTTGTAGCCCTCTCAACATGAACTTTTTACTCTAACTTTTCCACAACTGAGTATCTTGACACAATAAGGGCATTTTTAGACACCCATTTGGAAGTTATTTAAGATCCCAAAGCCTTGCCTTCCAACTCCACTCTAGCACCACCTAACACCCACCTTGGACACAAACCTAATTAGCCTAGTTAGGCTTGGTTTACAAAGCAAGTATGAGGTATAGGGTTCATGGGTTTGATACAGGGCCTGAGATAATCTCCTTCAACTCCAACTAACTCAAATCCACCTTTACTTCACTTATTTCTTCACTCTTTATACTCATCTACTAGCTTCTCCTCCTTTCTAGGCTGAATCCATATAAAAATTCAGTCTAGGGCCTGATGCATGAGGGCCTTGCCCTTTGAGCCAATGTGTGAGCCTTTGGAATCCATTGGTATACTGACCTAACTTGCATTTTCCCAATTCTTAGGTTAACCCTATGGTTAGAACACAGGTTAGGCCTCCATTTCTAAGCAGTGCCCTAGAAAGGCCTGTTTCCTGAACTGTTTGAAGAAAACTAGTATAAACTTTAATCAAATGAATCTAAATCTCCACCAAATCAACTATACAGTGAACTAACATGCAATACAATATTTTCACATTCAAATCTCAACTCTACAACCCCATACACACCCGTACAACATAGAAGAATGGCTCAAAAATGTTTGATATTCCTCATTAATGGCATCAATATACAAAAATTGACTTCTTACCATTATGGTTCGAAGTGAAAACATATATAACCTTCAAAAATGAAGGTAGATCAATTGGAGATCCCATTTTGACTCTTGGGTTTCCAATTCTATCTTCTCGGTAACTTTTAGAAAGTTGCAACAACAACTTTTCTTGCATTTTTGTAATTTTGCAAAATATGCAATTTCTTGAACTCGATAGAGTTTATGATTTCTCTTTGAGATCAAAACCTATCAAGATGATTTTTAAAGTAAATATAATCTAAAATTAACCTTTAAAACTCCATAAGCCTAACCTGGCAAATTATCACTAACTAGGTAAACCCTATGACCTAAGGTATCTTAGGCTTATAACATTGCCAAAAGATCCTTGATCATACATCAGGGTTTTCAAACCAAAATTAGGATGATCTATTTAGATCCATCCTATTTATTACAAACATAAAGCAATTCAAATTCCTACTAGTGGAGGGTGCCCTGCACCAGATAAGAGTTCCTTGTTTTTCTCTTTTAAAACTTGCTAATTTCAGTATCTATAATATCCATGAATGAGGTCGAATTTCTTTAGTTTTGATCTTGCTTTTTTTCTATTTATAGCAACCTTTCCTTGAAATAGAAACCGATTTCTTCTAGAAGCCTTATCCTTATGGATCGACCTATTTTTTTTCTAGAAGTTTCTGCTTTCTCTTTCATTCTTTCTTTATGGATCGACTTGTTTCTGTGTTTTCTTCTAGAAGTTTCTACTTTCTCTTTCATTCTTCATGGATTGACTTGTTTTTTTTCCTTCTAGAATCTTCCTGTTGTGAACAAACTTTTTCTCTCTTTAGGAGAATTTTTTATCCATAAAATATAACATTTAAGTATAAGAATTCCTTTCTTATACTTTAAGTTATATTTTATATAAATACTTTGAGGATGTTTGAGGGTGGTTTCAGATCTCAAGGACTTATAATGAAGATTCTAGATTTTGAAGATCCAAAAATTTTTGTTAGACTTAGCCGAATTTCAATGATCAACGTGCTTCCATCTATGCTCTTTTGCATGGCTTTTCTAACTTTTCCAAGATAAATTTGATACTCAAAAAAGGATTTTCAAAGAATTTTCACAATTACGATTGCTTTTCCTTGTTTTAAAATCCAAAAAATTTCACCACTTTTTATGTTTTTTCACAAAATCCCATACAAATTTGAAGCTGAAAATAGGATTTTTTTACACAACTTTTGAATTAAAAATCTTAACTTCTTAAAAATAGAAATTTCAAAAAGTGACTCTAAATTTTGAAAAAGAAAATAAAAAAGAAGGCTCCTTGATTGGCCCCAAAATGCCAAAAATAGAAACTTCCAAAAAGTTAAAAGAGAAAAAGGGACTTTTCCTAAAATTAGTTGTTAGAATTGACCTGAAGCAATGTGGATCTTCGTCCCTTGGCCTTTGTGAACACTTTCGTGATATCAAAATTTATTTTTGGTTATGCTTTCTCTATTTCACTTTTGATGACACTTCTAAACTTGTAATGAACTCCCAAACCTTGTACTGGCAAGATACCAGAGATTGAAACAAAAACACAAAAACAAAACCCTAAAAAGAGAAAAACTAGGGGTTCCCATTTGCAATGGAGCGATGCGTGATAATGTCACAATTGGTAAAGAAGGAAAGGCATAAATAGTTTTTCTCTAGAGTGGACAATGTTTTGCAGATGAACTGCATTATCAGGAGAGTTTATCTTTATCTACTTTGAAGACTTGTAAGTACTTTAAGACAACGGATCTTGGGTACTTGAGTTTTTTTTTGTATCTTACTACTTTAGCAATGACCCTCTATATGTGAGTCTAGAGCAGTGAGCTCTCATTTGTATTGTAAGGCAGTGAGCCTTCTTATCTATATTTATTGTAGTATTGGCAGTGAGCCTCTGGTTGCTAGTCTGAAGCAGTGAGCTCCTAATCTTTAGTAATCAGGTTATATACTTTAGTGATTTAATTTTGTGAACAAGTGCTTACTGTGGTTTTTCCCAGTTTTGGTTTTCTACCTATAAATCTTGGTGTTCTTGTGTTGTTGGTCCTGTTCTTTACTTGCATACTATTTCATGTTGTGATTATTGATGTTGGATGTTGGAGTTTTGTTTTATGTTTATTCACCCCCTTCTCTTAGCATCTGGAGTGTGTTTATGATGATTCAGTAAATTTGCTCATTTCTAAGCCATTGTTGCTGATTGGACAACCTCTTGGAGGGAAAAATTATTCTTTAGAGAGGTATTTAGATTACATGGTCTACCCAAGGCCATTATAAGTGATAGAGATAGTAAATTTCTTAGTATTTTTTGATAGGAGTTGTTCAGATTGATAGGCATAGAGTCGACACCCAACACTAGCTACCATCCTCAGATAGATGGCAAGATGAAGATCATGATTAAATAGGTGGAAGGTTCTGTCCACAATTATGTTGTGGGGCAGAAGAGAATATGTGTTAATTGGTTATATCGTGGAGAGTAGTGCTATAATTGCACATATCACATGACTATTGGCATGTCACCTTTTCAGGCACAGTATGGTTATGACCCTTTGCCTTTCTTAGATTTGACCTTCGATGATACCATGGCTCCTCGTGCCAAGGATTGGTTACAAGATCATCAAGATATTCTTAGGGTTCTCAGAGATAATATCCGACATGCGCAAAAACATAAATATATGTATGATGATCGCCAAAAGACAGAGAGGACTTTTGTGATTGAAGATAGGAGAAGTGGCATTTGATCTTGAGTTGTCACTGGATAGTTGGATTCATAATATTTTTCATGTACCATGCCTCAAGAAGTGTTGTGACCTATTCATACATCACCCCATTGCCAATGGAGAACCCGTTCTTTTTGATTCGCGTGACCCTTTTGGTTTTGTTTTCTCGGTGGTTTTGGTGTCAGTCTCCTTAGCACCCTCGAGTTCCTAGTGAGAAGTGTTGAATTCTTTTGCTAAGGTCTAGGTTGAAGAAGTTAAAGTTGGTTAAAGCTGGTGAGGAATTCCACTGAGTCTAGTAGCATCTTTTAAAACATTGAAAATTGAAAAGTGAGCTAATATGGTGAATCGTTTGTCAAGGCTAACACAAGTAAGTGTGGAAAAAATGAAATTGGCTGAGTGTTGATCAAAAGTGCACAAAAGCATAAAAAATGGCTACATCTAAATAATTTAAGATCCATGGTATCCAAGTCGGTTGCAAACGAAGTGGCAAAAATGACTAAGTCATTGATAGTTCCATAAATGCGCCCAAAATGGAGAATACAAAATTTATGACCAGGTATGGATTGTAAGGAAAGGAAAAGTTTGAAAAACATGGAAATTTTGAAGTATTCAACAAAAGCTCAAATGCACCCAAGATGGAAACAAACAAAAAATGGTTAAGTTTGGAAGTTTGTGACATACCTCAGAGTGCACTACTAGTCAATGGTCCTCAAAGGCAATCCACATATAAGCTTGGTGCACATCGTGAAATTGGCCTCATCCACGAAATTGCAAGACCCTGCTTCACACCTATCAATGCTAAAATATAGACGACACAGTTCACTTGGTAAAATCTTCCAGAAAAATTGTACACGGGCAAGAAATATCGCCCATGCCAAACAACTCTCATCATAATTGATTCACGCACATGAGCATTAATTTAAGAGTGCCAAGGAAATATGGCAAAATCAGAAATCCATCTTCCGCATTTATGTGTGCCTAAGAATGCAATTTCTACACTGCTGCAGATTTCTCCATATGTGTAAAGATCCATCAGAAGGTCAAATTTGCGGCCAGTAGCGCTATAGCACAAGTGGCAGGGAGTGATTCTTCCTAGTATTGCGTCAAAACTAGAGATCTTTTATTATGAAATTTGTTGGAAATGGTGTAAGCCCTTGTCCTTGTTCAATTTAATAAGTCTAAGGCCGATTAATAGAGCTTGTGCGATGAGTTTCAATCTTGAAATAAAGAAGACGCCCTGTATTGACAGAACATATAAGTTCTTTCTTTGAAAATTAACACTTCTGGCAATGTTTGAATTCATAACTCCTTGATTGTAGACGATATGATGCTGTAGAAACCCAAATCTGGACATAATTTATTTATTTAATTAATTATCCGTCTTCTATAGTATTAGGTAAATCAATTTGTTTACTTTATCTAACGTCCCTGATCCTATTTAATTAAGTGAACCTTTGGCTTTGTTTAATTAAATGATTAATCCCCATTCTTCTATAGCTGTCTTGTCGATTAAATAGCTAGTCTATTTAATTAAGCATCCCTGTTTGCCAATCCCTCTAGGTAAATTAATATGATCTAATTTACCTAAAGTCCAATCCCATTTAATTAAATAAACCAACCTATTTAATTAAATAAACCTTCTTCTATTTTGAATTTAAAAGAATTCAAATTCATTTAAACCTCATCCACTTGCAAAATCCTAAATCTTCCACTTGCACTTATTTAATCCTAGCTTGATTAGGTAAATACACCATTTACCTAATTAACCCTCACCCACTCTCTCTCCTCCCACTAGCACTTTCCTATCAAATCAACTTGCTTCATAATAAACCCATGTTATTAAGCGTAATCTTTCCATAATTGTGTGCACATTCCTAAGTATAAGGATTAGGGAAAGCAAAGTCAAACCTTGTCAATTTCACTCCAATCCCCAACCAAAGTGCCATTAAGTATTTCTTAAATGCATTTGACTTTGGGGTTGAGACATAAATTGCCTTTATGGAATGTCCCTTCCAACTCCCCTCAACCATGACGCATTAATGAGGAAAACCCTAACCTCCTCAAACACTTAAACAAAATATCCTCACATTTTTCATTCATTCAATCCATCTTTCATTGTACAACTTCACTTATGAAAATCTTTGAAGAGCTCTCCATACTTGTCCAACTTTGAAGCCATTTTCATCATCCTTTGCTAAAAGCTTGAGCAACAATGCAGTATTCTATTATTGTTATGTTGTTGAAATCGTGAGCACACATACAACCATACTATCGTGGACAAATTGTTGGATCGAAGAGGCTACAACATGGGTTATTGTGGTTCGAATGCTTGTTGTTTTTTATCTCTTTTTTGTCTAATCTTGTATGTTTCTCTGAATTTGTGTTATGAGTGTTCTTACTAGATATTTGTGTTCCATTGTAACACATTTCCTAGCACACAGATGGTATGGTAGAAGCATCCTTGAAGTTGATCCTTGACGTCAAATTCTTGAGCCCGATATGTGCTTGGAAGAACCTGATATATGGTTTGATAAAATCCCTGAGGAAATCTCCTAGTGCACTCAGGGTGCAAATTTACTACTGCAAAGGAAATTTTCAAAACTTTAAAGTTCTCCATATAGTTGGTCTTGTTCTCCAGAGTGCAGATCCTCTACATGCAAGGAATCCTTCTCAGAAAAAATCCATCATGGAGTCCTAAATGCGCTTATAGGGCAAATACTACATACTGAAGGAAAATTCCTAACATTGAAAATTTGTCCGCAGGCCAGAAACCTTGCTTTGAGCCCAACTATATACGAATTCTGGAAAAAAATTAAAATCCAAATCCCTCACTATAGTGAAAATGTGCCAAGAGTGCAAGTTTCCAAGGCTCATGGAATTAATTCTAATGTTTAAATTCCTTCACTATAGTGAATATACACTCATGATGCAAATGTATCATTGATGTGAAATATTGAAGAGTGGAATGTCCTCCATTATGGTTAGCATGCACTCAATAGCGCTATTTTGGCTATGCACGGGAAAAGGATTTTAAAGTCTAATAATACCCCACAAATAATAATATGCACTCAATAACGCAAGTCATTGAGGCACGAAAATTTCCCCAAAGTTTTTATCCTTCACCTTTATCTATATGTGTTGGGTTCAAAATATTTGTGTTTCCTCGAAGTGTTTTTTTGGCAAATGTTAAAATCCTTCCCAACACTTACGAAAATAATTGGGGGATGCAATATAAAAATTTGTGGAGAGATTGTCTAGGTCATAAAAGGAATTGAAAAGATAAAATTTAATTTGGCTTGAGTTCCAAATTAAATAATTTTTAATGGATTTCAAAGAAAATGCTGGATATTGGAAAGCAATTAAATATTGGGATTTTTATCCAATAATAAAATGTTTGAAATATATAATGATTCAATTATCTAAATTCCATCCCATTCAATAATGCACCCTTAACGAAGCTTGAGGATGAAGCTAAAACACTCAAAATAGCATCTTTTAAAAGGGTTCGAAACTCGGAGACAAGTGGCAGTTTCTGTAAGAGAATTTCTCCCAAAAGGCAACTTGAAAGGAAATTAAATGCAATTGCCAAAATTTAACTCATTTTAAATTTAGCAGGTTGGGGATTGAATTTCTATATAAGAGAAATTTTCATTTCATTGTCACAATGAAGAATTGGAGAGCCAAGAACTGAGTTGATGATTTTATAGAATTTTTGAAGAGGTGGGAGTTTTCAAGAAGCGTGCAAGTTTTGAAGAGAAAGAATTTTGAGAGAGAAGTTCTTTTCTAGAGAGAAGTGAAGTTGCATTGAGTTGAAGAGTTGAGAAGAGAAGCTATGAAATTCATGGTGGAGTAATTTTACAGAAAGTTGAAAAAATCAGAGAAAAGGCATGGAGTTTTGAGGAGAGAAAAACTCTTTCTAGAGCTAGAGGGAATTCTATAGCAAATTTCCAATTTTATTCATTTTGCGTGAGGAGAAATTTAATTTTCTTTTCTATTCTTGCAATGTTCTTATGTTTATTTTGTTTTTGTAGGAAGGAGAAATGGCGGAATTTAAAGGAGCAAGTTTGTTCAAATTGGCCTTGTTCGAGAACGAGAAGAAGGGATTTTATCTAGAATTCAAAGATTTTATTGAAGTGGGAAAATGTTGGTGACAAAAAATCTTGGAGTTCTTGACATGAGTAAATAAAACAGAAAAATGTTCGGGTATAAGGACCATGATCCCACATACTTAGCTAGTTAGATAGTCAAAAGTGGGATTGTGGCTGCAACTAGATTTCTTTTGGCCTTCTATCATGTGGAGTTTCTCGTGGAGTGCTCGAGACATTATAATTCAAAAGATAGAACAATTAGAGATCTAGATGCAAAAGTGGTAGCAAACCTTTCTTGACCAGTGATTTCAAAAGATTTTGGAATCCCAATGTATAGATCAATGGTGTTGAATTCAAAGGAGCACACACTTAGAGCCTATACTACTGGGATTGACCATTTTGATGGTGTAATCAACCATAAGTGGCTATGAAATAACAAGGCTCACCATTCCATGTTACCCAAACAACTTGTTTGGTTAGACCTCCTACGAGAGTATAGTAATTTGGTCATAATGTTAAATGGGATATTTGGGATCTCATAGTCCTACATGTTTGAACCATGGATGTAGTATTTTGTTGAGCAAGTGATCGAAGGATTCAATGCTATGGATTGGGCTGGAATGATCAGCGATCATATGAATGAGCAACTTGGAAATCTAGAGTTGTGAGAATTTAACATGAGTTCCTTTGTCATATATATGGTAGCTTGGATGACGAGGTATGATGGATTAAGATGCAAAGGTACAATAGGAAGTGGTTCACAACCGTTTGAAAGTGCATGATTGCTACCCTCAATTACAACTCTATGCTAAGGATGACTTTTTGAGAGTCAATGACACTTTTTCCATGCACTTTGTTAGGATTTTGCAAGGTGGATTACATACAAGGCTATTAATTGAGGCAATGAAGTTGATAGAGAAGTGTGAAGTATGGTTTATCCAGTTCCTGACCTCCTACATCAGATTGCAAGGCTTTTTTTTTAGAACCATATAGATTCGCAAGGTATCCAACTGACAAGATGGTCTTGCTAGAAGTAACCAAGCAGTTGACAGCTTATGATAAGATTCAAAAGAGGAAGAGGAAGTTGGGACTTGAATTCCCAATTTCCATAGGAGATGAAATTGAGATGTGTCCCTACCTATAGGTAGTCAAAAAAATTAGCACATGAGCTACATTTCTATCATTTGGCATTTTACCCAGACAGATTGGCTGGTATGAATTACCAACACAATACACCTCGAAGATTTTAGGGCCAATGCTGCAGATGAGTACGAGATCAAGAGGAGAATGTTTTCGAGATTGCCACTCAACATGATCAGAGCATGCAAAATCATCCAAGTACCAGATCAAGTGGAGGAACATATAAATGTGATCCAGTCTGCATATGAGGTGGAAAGGGTGAAGACTATCCACCTATATGAATAGTCTAAGAAGGAAATACTAGATCTTGATTTAATATCTAGATTAGTCGTGAAATTTAAAAAATGGTAGGTTGAATGTCAAATTAGCAAATTAAAGGTGACCAAAGATAGCCTAACTTGTAAATTGATGGGACATTAGTGATTGTGGGATGATAGACCGAGGGAATCGTTAGGGATCGTAATTGAAGAATAAGTTCCACTAGAGAATGTTGAATGAGGGAAAGGGAAGAGTATTGCCCAAGAAGTGTAGCCAAGAAGGAGGCTTGACTCACACAATGAAGAAACCCAACAAAAGAGGCAAAGATAAGTGACAACTCCATCATCGCAGAGTAGGACTTTGAGCTTACAAGAGAGTTGACCCTTTCACAAGGGGAGAGATTGAAACAAGAAGGAGAAGGATGTAAAGGAAGATCAGATGACTAGGCTAGTACACGATAGAGAGAGCATCAATGCTTATCAAGAATTTGCCCAAAGAATAGATAGAGAGCAAGTGGTTGCCACTGAAGAAAGATTTGGGGCCATACTAGAATAAGAAATAATTGAGATAGAATTTCCTACAACATAAATAGAATTTCCTACCACAAAAGTAGAGGTTCTTGCTGCAACAATGGAAAGTCCTATCTCCAAGGAAGAAATTAATGGAAGAATGGTACAGGGACAAGAATATTTGTTAGTCCACGATGGGCATGTTACCATTCCAGATTGGTTAAGGAAAATATTGCAGAGGAGTCATTAAAAATAAATTGACTTAGCATTAGAATTACAGGAAATCTTTAACCGAGTCAAGCTAGAAGAGAAAGGCAAGGCAAAAAGGTTGGCAAAGTTCATTAGGGGCGAATCTGGATCTAGGATATTATAAATTGCAGTACCTACAGTCAATAAAACTAATGACTAGATTATTATAGATGAGTAGTGTTGATGTGTGTTTTATGACTCACCAAACAGTAGAACAAAATACCAAAATATCCTATCATCTCTTGAATAAAGTATCGTGTATGCTAAGATTGCAAAAAGATCATATGATGACTCCAAGGTTCCTCGACTCGTGGATAAGCTTGATGTTGATGATCACAAGGGGCCTTATGTTTTCAATCCTTTATGTCATGATGAATATGGGTACTGTCAAAAGATTTTCTATTAAGTACTATTTTTTGGGGGGGTTTTCACTGAATATGCAAAAATGAAAGGGGTTTAGGGTTTAGAGATTCTAATCTACTCCTAAGGGTAATGATAGCCAAGGAAAGTATAATGATGGATGAGCTCCTCAATTATCGAGTCCCACTTCGCCAAGTCAAGCTACAACTATGTGTAGACTGGTGCAATCTTCAAAGGTTTGTACGAATGATTGAATTTAAGCACATGGATAGGGGGTTCAGGCTAACTTTACACGATGATTTAGAATCACTAAAACATCAAAAGTATGAACCACAGGAACTCATCAAAACATCATTATATTCTCCAAAAACAATCACAACGCTTCATCTACTAAACTTAATCTAATTGAGAGAATTATGAAATTAAGCAAGTATTAAGACACATCAAATGATCACCACACTTCAATGAAAATTTTATTGTCTCAATAGCTCATACGCAACAATCCCAAAATTTTCTCTCTTACAAAGGAGAAGAAGAGGCCTTTATATAGGTCCTCGAAAACAATGAAAGGCCCAGATAAAAACAATAATCGATGGCCCAGATTTTGCCACCTTAGCCCTAATTAGGGTTAGGGCACAGAAAAGGAATCCACATCAATGCAAAAAAGAATCCACTACCATAGTGGGTAATAAATGCCCACTATGGATGCACACTCAGAAGGAAGGTGGGGTGCAATAAATGACCATTACGTGCTCCCACTAGCATTAAATGCACCTATTGCCCTATCTTTGACCTCTCTACTTGAATGCTTGGAATCTATCTAGCATTGTTTCCAATTCTTCCATGCTAACGTTGGGGGTCGATTCTTGCTTGAACTCCAAGGCGACCATTGCTTGCTCGGACTTCTTCAAACTATCATCCCAATTTGGTACCAAGTCCTGAGTGGAATGTATATCATTCAAGAATATAGAAAGGTTCTCATAATCATCCTTCATAAAAAATATCAACTGAAATGACTCCTCCAACTTTCTTTTCAAGTTTCCTAGAGTTATCTCTTCTTCAGTGAGCCTTTGTGATAAAAGTGAGGCAACATTGTTGGAAACTTCCCGTCGGATATTATCATCCACTTCCTTCAGTCGAGTGGATTCCTTAATGAAATACCCAAACATTTCCTTGGCCAACAACACTGCTCCATACCATCTAGAAAAATCATATGCTTCACCCTCTCTAACAACCCTGCCATCAATCAATTTCTCACTAGGTGTCTCCATCAGCTCGTGCAACTCTATGATTACCTAATCTCTATAAATGTGTTCATCCTCCCAAGATCCCTCCATGCACTAGATTCGGGAAAGGATGGAAAGTGCTTTGTTATGTATCTTTACCAAATCCTCAACGTGTTTGTAGGCCTCATTCTGGATGCCCTCCATCCAAACCTATGCCCCTTGTGCAATCCATTTGATTCTATCTATTCCTTCAAAAAACACCATAGGGACAACTAGAGGAATGAATGATGGATCCTTCTCACTAACTGGATGTGACAGGCTGCTTATGTAGTCACATAGGGCTTTAATTTCACCTTTCTGCCTCTGATACTTCTCCTCAAGCTTCTTCATTTTGTCTTTCACTACCTGTGTGGAGTCATCGAAATCCTCCATGACCTATGCCCTAGATGCATGACCTAAGTCAACTTCAGTTACATTATATTCTTTAGGAGCTATTTGATCCTTTTCTTTATCTACCGTTGGTGTTGCAACCTGCAGGATCCTGGCTCTAGATTCTTGTAATGTCCCCATTTTTAATAAAATTATTGTATTTGGGTTCCAATCAATTTAGTTTATCTCAAACCCATTTTTTATTTGTTGGCGTAGGTGTAGTTGTCACCATCGGCTCTTTTGTGCACTCTCGGGAGTTTTCCCGACGGGTATTTATGCTCGGCATATAGGTTGGATTTTATATATTGAAATTTATATTTGATTTGTATTTGTGAATTCATGTCGAGATTTTGTTGTTCACCATTTCAGAGGTGAAAGATCCTCCCTATTTGGTTTGTGTGCAGTTTCGGTGGGATTCAACCCTCACCCTATTCTGCTTGTTTCTCTGGTTTTGGATTTGGCAATCAATATCTATTATTCATATTTCATCTTGCAAGTGTTTAAGTTCGATTTGTGTGGTGGCAATTAAAGACTAAAATGGCTCTCATTGCTCGGTGTACTACCAACATTCCATACTACCTCCATCCCTCAGCGTACTTTTGACATCATTCTGTACCACCTCCATCCCTCATCAGTTCATACCGCCTCCATTCGTTGGTGTACTCCCAACATCATTTTGTACCACCTTCATCCCTCATCATTCTATACTGCCTCCATCCCTTGGTGTACTTCCAACATCCTTCCGTACTACAACACACTTCCTTTCGTACTGCAACTCACTTCCTTCCATACTTAACACACTTCCTTTTGTACTACAACACACTTTCTTCCATACTACAACTCACTTCCTTCTGTACTACAACTCACTTCCTTTTGTACTCAACACACTTCCTTCCATACTACAACACACTTCCTTCTGTACTGCAACACACTTCCTTTCGTATTGCAACTCACTTCCTTCCGTACTCAACACACTTCCTTCCGCACTGCAACACACTTCCTTTTGTACTGCAACTCACTTCCTACCATACTGCAACTCACTTCCTTCCACACTACAACACACTTCCTTTCATACTGCAACCCACTTCCTTCCACACTGCAACACACTTCCTTCCATACTGCAACTCACTTCCTTCTGTATTGCAACTTAATTCCTTTCGTACTGCAACTCACTTCCTTCCATACTCAACACACTTCCTTCCGTACCACAACACTACCTTCCGTACTGCAACTCCTTTTCTTTCATACTGTAACACACTTCCTTCCATATTGTAACACACTTCCTTCCATACTGCAACCTCCTCCATTCGTAATACCTCTCCATACCACCTTCAAACTTACTTTCATACAGTCAGGCTACCATACCGTATGACATCCAACTTCCCATCCGTATGGGTCTTGACTTCCGTACAGCTTTGCCTCACCGTATGACCCTCATACTCAGCATACCATACGACCTTCTCCACTGACTCTGTACTGCCTACAGCCTCTTAGTACAGCCTTCTACCGTATGTCTTCTTGACCCCATTCCTTCCTTTGTACGGATTAGTTGAATCATGCCTAGTTGCGTGGTCAAGAACATTACAATTCTCCTCGGATAATCTTTGTGAACTTCTTTGCCTTTCCCTTTTCATCTAATTGGTTGACTCGATCTAGGATTTCCTTCAATTCAACCGTTGGGTCAACCTCCTTTTCCTGGCTCCTTTGAATCCTTTGTTTCAACCATTCTGGAACATCTGTATCCTGATCTTTCTGCACTACCAACTATTCTTGTCCTTGGACTGTCCTAATGTCATTTCCATAGGCGCTACAACTTCCATTGTAGAAATCCTTCTTCTACTGTAGGGACTTCTGTCACTATTTCTGGAACTTCCTCTTCCATCATTTCTCTTTCTAGAAGTGTACCGAGACTCTCCTTAGTGGTGATATCCTTCTCTCTACCCCTTCTTTGTGGCAACCTTTCAATAGCGTTGATACTCAGCCTGTCCTAAATTGACCTATTTATGTGGTCCTGCCCCATTATTCTCCTGGTGATATCTGTTTCCTCCCTGGTGAAAGTTCCTATCTCTTGCACACTAGGAGTCCGACTAGGTGAGGATGGAACATCTATAGACCTTTGCCTTTTCTATTGTGGTTCTTCATTGTGGAGGTCCAACTTCCTTTTTGCATGTTTTTCTTGAGAAACACCCTTATCCTTTCTGAGTTCTGCACTACCTGATGGAATTTTGCCCTCTTCCATCACTCTTCCTTATGGCTGCCTCGGTCTTTCATCCCTTAGTGCTTGATGAACCATCAACTGGTATGTCCATTGTTCCTTTGGTATGGCCACTTGGTTCAATTGCCTCCCAATCCAGTATCTCGTGAAATCCAAGACTGGTCTAGACAATATGTCAAGGTCTAGAACTTCTTTCCTTGACCAATCATAGGCACTAATTTCCCTCTTCTCGGGGCAATATCCTTTCTGGACCACATTTAATCCTTCCTCCATCTGGTCAGGAATATGAAAAGTCTTGCATGCTCTGATCAAGTTCAGTGGCAGTTTGGAGTGCATCCTTTTCTTCACTTCATGCTCATCTGCAGCATTTGCCCAAAAATCCTCAAGGTGTGCCATATGCTGATATCTGATCCCTGTCATTGATCGTATCTTGTTGTAACGATCAAAGTTTAGCCTTTCTGTATATAGAGAAAGATGAAAGAACAATAATTCCTCATAAGACCTCTCAGCTGCCTTTAGACGTGGACACAATTCAGCTTCATCCTTTCCTATGAAAGTTGGAAAATCAAGTCCCAATTTCTTCTTCCCTTTCTAAATCTTGTCGTAGATAGTTAGTTGTCGAGTGATCTCTAGCAGGACCATTTTATCTGTTGGAATCCTTGAAGCCTGATGTAAGAAAAGGTAGGAAACTAAATAAACCATGTCCCGTATTCTTCCACCAATTTTATGGCTTCCTCTGACAGTCTCACATGTAGCTTCTTTTGTAAAGTTCACATAATACGCATTGCAAATGTGTCATTGACTTGGACATAATCATCAATTGCATGCAGATGCAACTGAGGATAGCAATCATATACTTTCAATTGTTGAGTTCCACTCCCGATTGCTCCCTTGCATCTTAGTCCTTCATATCTTGTTGCTCATGCCAGCATGTAGATGACGTACGAACTCATGTCGAATTTCTTTGTTTGCTTCAAGCTTTCTAACTACTTGCTCAGGTTGTCATTGATCAACCCTGCCTAGTCTACATGCTTATGTTCTTCCACTACCTGCTCAATGAAGTACCACATCCAACTCTCAAAGAGATAAGAGTGAGGTAGGCCAAATATCCTACTCAACATCATCATCATGTCGCTATTCTCACGGTGGAAATCTAGCCACACTAGCTCTTTGGGGAGCTTGGAAAAATGAGATCTATTCTTTCTCAACCACTTATTATTGATGATCTCCTCACAGTATTGGACTCCAGCAGTGAAGACACTTTCCACTTTCTCCTTTGTTTTCATCACCAATCTCTGAGAGGAAGGAATTCTGAAGGCCTCTGAAATAGCTGGTGGAGAAAGGTCTACAAGTAAGTTTCCATCAGCATCTCTGACTGTTTTGTCTCTTGCTTGGTAGTGCCTTGCACTCTCCATGATCAATTCAGGATGTTGGAAGGTTGGAGGGAATCCAGTTGTAGCCACCATGCCACTATTCACAATCCAACTGGCTAGGTGTGTTAGATGATGTTCTTTATATCCAAACATCCTCCTATGGAATTCATTGAGATCCAAGCCTCCAAGGTTGGTATCACTGACTTCTGATAACTTTGACATGATCTTGGAATCCGGATAGAATCTACTCTGCTCATTCTTTATTAGTCACCTTTTGGTCATGTTTGTTTCTCTAGGTTCTGCCATCTCGTTATCCAACAAAAAAGAAACAGTCATAAGAGCATGCAGGAAAACAAATACTAAAATAATTTCTCTAGAAAAGAAGATTTCAAAATTTTGGAAGTTTCTGTATTTTCCTCTGGAATAGCAAATTTCTTTCTCCAAGAATTTTCACGATCCTTCCCACTTACTGAAAAGAAATCCCCTTTTTCTAGAAAGCTTTCCACGCTTCCCAAGAAAATCTATGCTTCTCCTTTTCTCTCTCCAAGAAAATATACTTAGCTCAACAAGAAATTCACTCTCTTTCTCAATCTCTCTACTTAGCTTGCTCTTTGAAATTTGTGTGTGAAAAAATGAATTGGGAGAGGGTCTCTTTTATAGACTTGGGAACCCTGAAAAGCTGCTTTAAAACAAGGCACTAAATTTAGCAGATTCCAAGTTTTCAAGATTCCTTGCCATTTGTCATTGTTTTTCTCCATCTTTTTGGCAATTTCTAATTTAAGTGCTTGACTTCACGGAGAAGTTTCCTTTTTTTGGTTTTTTATTGCTTTAAAATATTAATTAATTAAATATTAAATCAATATTTAATTAATTTGAGATTTCAAATCCAAAAGCAATTTTCCATTTTTTTATTTTTTTATTTTTGAGCTTAATTAATTAAATATCAATAAAATCAACATTTAATTAATTTCAAATTTTAAAACATAAAATCAGAAAATATTTAAAGCAATTTCCATTTTCATGAATTTTCATTTTTTATTGCTTTTATCAAATTTTTTTGTTTTAAGTAAATATTAATAAAAAATCAATATTCAATTAAATTTTAATTTTGAATCCAAAATCGATTTATTTCTCACTTTATTCTCCAAATTTCAAAAAATTTATTTTTTCTCCATGCTTTGGAAATTTCAAGATTTTTTTGGATTTTCCTCAATTCTCCAAAATTCCAATGATTCGAAATTTCAAGTTTTTTCAATTTTGGAAAATTTTTTGTTTTCGATTTTACAAATTTTCAAATTTCCAAGAGTTTAAGAATTTTCAAGATTTGAAATATTTTGGGTCGATTTTAGAAATTTTCAATTTCTACGAATTTTTTAAGCTCTTCAACATCTTCTGAATTTTCCATTTCCTTTGAAACTCGGAACTGCGCTCAGAGTGCACATGGGGGTAAGTGGAGGATTTAATTCAATTTTATTTTTGGTCACATTCCATGACTTAGAGCCTTTTCCGCTCAAGCGCACATTGGGTCGGGTCACGGATTTTCATTTTTAAACATTCCTTGACTACTGTTGTTGCGCGCTCTGGGCGCACTTCACGTTGAGTTGAGGATTTTCATTTTTACAAATTTCGTGACGGCCTCCATTTTGAGCTCCGAGCGCCTATCCAAAGGAGTCCGGGATTTCACTTTCTTGATAGTCCATCACTATCTCCATTTTGCGCTCTGGGCACACATTACGTGGGGTCATGGATTTCTTCTCTTTCCATTCTCCACGAGTTGGTGAAAATTGCGCTTTGAGCGCATTTTTGAATGGGTCAAAGATATTTTGTTTTGGGATTTTTCATGACAGCCTTCGCCTTGCGCTCGGCATGCGTATTAGCTTAGGTGAAGGATTTTAATTTTGTTGGACTCTTCGTGACTGGGGTCATTTTTTGCTCTGGGTGCATCTTTGGTGATGTTAGGTATTCCTCTCTAATCTGCATTCCGCGACTACCTAGAAAGTGCGCCTTGGGCGTGTATTGATGTGAGTTGGGGAATTTTTTTCTTTGCACTTCTTTGTGACTTAGTGAAAAGTGCGCTCTGGTGTGTTTTGGAAGCACTCCTAGATTTTCCTCCTTTTTGCATTCTGCGAGTGGACATATCAAATTCGGCGTTCCTTTCCTAATGATCTTGCATCAAGCATGACCAAGCCTTGCACACATACTTCATGCCATCAAAAATTTCTCCTCCAAGCTTCACTCACAAGCTTTGACATGCATCTAGGGAAAACTATATTCTCCCATTTTAGGCTACGCTTGGGCATCGATCTGTATTTAGATGGGCATAAGGTGAGTATTATAATGAGATTCTTTCATATTTGAGATCTCGTGGATCACTAATTCATATCACCGGTTAGGGGAAACATTTTTTAACATTGTGAGCCCATTGTCATGCTTGGATTCTGATTGCAGATTGCATCCACTGTGTTATGTGCTCAAACCAAAATCTTTTACTGAAGAGTTTATCTACATTTTGAGAGGCATTTGGAAGATTAGGATTTCTATTTTATTGGATGACTCACTTGGAGACTGGTACAAGAGCTTATTGAGATGGAATAGGCGCCAAGCGGGAGAAGGAAGGACAAGGGTCCCATCACAGATGGGCGGTGTTGTGAAGGTCACAACAAGTAGAATGTGATAGAGTTGGATCTAGGACATGCTTATAGGGAGGACATCATTGAAGAATTTGAGGATTCTGAGAAAGAAATGAAGGAGAAGATGAGGAATTTGGAAGGAAAATACCAAAAGGCGAAAAGTGTGAATAGGGCTTTGTGTGAATATCTGAACAACTTATCCTATCTAGTGAGGGAAGAAAGCTAGGATTTTGTTCTTCCTATAGTTCTTCCAACTGAGTTGGTGGAAGGTATTGAGAGAGAGGCATATTTCTCAAAGTGTAGAGGCTTGGATAGAGGACATCTAGAAAGAGGCATTCAAATTTTTTGAGAACTTGGCACAAATATACGAAAGGGTGTTAACCATCCTTTCTAGGATACAATGTATAGATGAATTGTGGGATGATGAGCATATTTATCAAGATGAAGTAATCTCACATTTGCAAGTTTTAATGGAAAGTCCTAGGTAGATGTTGGTCGATGGTGGAGTGATAAGAGAAGGAGAAGTGTATGATTTTTCTCATTGGTATACTATAGTAATCATTGGAAAGGAAATGTTTGAAAATTTCAATGAGGAATCTGCTTGATTGAGAAAGGTTGTCAAAAATATTCAGCAAGGAATTTTCAACAAAGTTGTATCCTTAATAACGTAGAGATTGATGAGAGAATGATATAAGTGTAGATAGCCTAAGAAGTAAATTGGCGTTCTTTCGGTTAAATTTCTTCATGAAGGATGACTTTGAGAACTTTTTCATATTCTTGAATGTCATGCACGTGACCCAAAACTCATTGCTAGATTGGGGGAATAGTTTGAGTAAGTATGAGTTAGTGTTATAAGGCACTAAGATGGGGGGGGCTGAATCAGTGCAACCATAGACCTTAAAACTTTTTGTAACAGCTTCTAAATTAACTAGCATGCAAGTGATATTATAAAATAGAAAGAAAGAAAATGAAACATGCAACACAAGAACACCAATATTTTTCTTGTGGAAACCCTTGGTTAGAGGAAACAACCACGGTGGGAATTAGTATCCACAAATTCTCACTACTTCAACAATAAGATTTGCCTAGTTAAAGGAATTACATCACCTTGTTAAGGACATACCCAGTTAAGAGTATCTATAGCCCTATTAAAAGCTATTACAAAAGCCCTGTTAGGAGCTACCTAGTTAAGGGATTTAGAAACTCATTTTGAGAGTCACCTAGTTAGAGGATTTAATCTAAAGACTTGTTAGGATCTTTCTCACCCTATTAGGAGTGACCTTGTTAATGGATTTAACTTGCAAACTTGTTAGGATTTAACAAGTGATGATGATCTCAAAAATAGCACTTACTGCTTGACAGATCCTCTGTACTTCTGCTTAATGCGTTGCTTAGAATATTCTAACACTTCTACCTTAACTACTTCAATCACCTTCATGCATTGCAACCTTTCATATTATGATTTACATCTCCTTTTATAGACCTCTTTCTATGTCGGTGGAAAACCTAAACGTGTTACCAAAGTCGGCTTCCAAATCAACTAAAAGAATTGAGTGAGGCGGTCAAATCATTAGTTTGAATTCCTTGATGTCATCCCTAGACAATTCAACAAGAAATTAAAACATACTTTGACTTTTTCTCCACCGGTTTATCGATTCCATCAGACTTACTCTCTCAATACTCTGTTCTAGCCAATATCACTTGTTCCCTTCCTCAAATCTCTTCCTGTACTGCGAATTAGCTGATGCGATTCTAGACATAGATTTATATGATACTGCTAATGCTTCCACATGAACTGCATAACCTGAAACCTCCAAAATATTTATTGCTGATCATCTAATCCAACAAATGAGTATCTTGTAACCGGTACATTTGAACACTTAGTAGCTTAACTTATTCGATCCAATGCACTGTCGATATGACTGATCTATCACTCCTAGTATACTTTGTTGCCAGCAATGACAACACCACATCAACACTTCATGCTCTTAGACTAAAACATCTTCATCAAAATTCCAACAAAATCTACTCAATTAACAAAGGTTGTCAAAAATATTCAGCAAGGAATATCCAACAAAGTTGTAGCCTTATTAACATAGAGATTGACTTAAAATGATATAACTGTAGATAGCCTAAGAAGTAAATTGGAGGAGTTCTTTCAGTTAAATTTCTTCATGAAGGATGACTTTGAAAATTTTTCCATATTCTTGAATGTCATGCACGTGATCCAAGACTCATTGCTAGATTGGGGGAATAGTTTGAGTAAGTGTGAATGAGAAATTATTGTTTTGGAGTTGAAGCAAGAACCATAACCAAGTGTTAGCGTGGATGAGTTGAAGACAATGTTGTCTAGATTTCATGCGTTTAGAGAACAAAATCAAGTATAGACTATTCTCGGTGAAGGAGCATTTAATGCTAGTGGGCATTCATGCTACCCCTCTCCTTTTGAATGGGCTAGCATAGTGGGCATTCATTACCCCACTAAGGAAGTAGTTTTCTCTTGATTGGTCTATGTAGACCCATTCATTAATTGTAGACTCTTTTTCTTTGCCCTAACCCTAATTAGGGTTGAGGTTGCACAATCTGGGGCATCAATTTTGTTTCAATCTGGACCATTCATTGTAATTGGGGAACTTTATAAAGGCCTCATTTCTCATTTGCAAAGGATGGAATTTGGAGATTGTTGCTATGAGCTATTGAGATAATAAAGTTGTCATTGAAGTTTGATGATGTTTTGATGTATCTAAGTGCTTGCATTTTCTCTTTGTTCCCTCATTTAGTTTAAAATTGGCTTTCAAGTACTTAGATGAATGTGATTGATAATATTGTTGTGGTGAAATTGCTTTGCTCATACCTTTTGTTCTTAAGTGATTCTTAAGTAGTGTAACACCAACATAGGGGGTACATCAAGATGGGGGGACTTTGTGACAAGTTTCGAGTGCAGGAAAAAAAGGGCCTTAATTTCAGGACGGTGGGGGGACAGCGGCGAGGGTACGGGGGGGAGGAGGGGGGGCTGCATACTATACATATATAACTTGAAATGCTAATTTTGAAAAGATGTTTCAATATAACATACCAAATACTTGAACATAGCAAAATTGCAGCACGAACTAGAATCATTGAACATTCAACATAGTAACATAATGAATCATGTTCTAAACTTCTATCAAAGATTCAAAATTTATTGTTCAAATATGAAATATGATATATCAAAATGATCATGATTACAATGAGCACAGTAGCATGATATGATATAATGAATCATGATCAATCATCAATGTCAAAGTGTTCATAACTAAGTCTTAGGTAGTCTTTGTTGGTGGCTATTTTCAAGTCCCTAGGTCTGACAAATGAGGCTTGAGTGATTTTGGCCTGTTGGGAAGTCATGTCTGTCTGGGATTTGGATGAGAGCTAAGCTATGTTTGTCATAGAGATGGGGTCCAAACCAAGTGATTTGTGATAGAACGAGTTAAAACCCATTAAGAATCATTTTTCCAGCTTTAGTTTGACCTTAGAAAGTCATGATGGACTGTGGGAGGTAACCCTACTGAAGGCTTGTTGAATCCTGAAATTTGGCTAAGTCTAGAATTTTTTGAAAACCCCAAAAATCTAGAATATGCATCTTAACTCTTATGAAGATGGAACCTATCACAAACATCTTGAAATTATTTATAGAAATATAACTTAAAGTATAAGAAATTAAATAAATCAAACTTATACTTCAATGTTATATTTGTATAGATCCTCCCACCCCTACATTGAAAAATTGGAAACTCACAAAAAATTTTAAAAAACTTTTAAAAATTGCTTTTTGGGCATCCTAGGTACGGTCGAGGGATGCCTCAGTAGCACTCAAGTACCTCACCCCATACCCAAGATCCTGAGTATACGACCGGTACGAGGATAGGTGTGGTTGAGGTGTGGCAAGCCACGACCACTGGCTGAGGTGCTCGGGTGCGTGGAGTACCCATCCCGGGGACATCCCCACACTTGGTACTCCTAGGTTTTTGCCAGGGTGTGCGTCGCCATGTTACACTATTCTTAAGCATAGTTTAAGTTTGGTTCTGAGCCCTTATGTGGATACTTTACTTCTATCTTTGATGCACATTGTTCATTATGATGGTATTCATCAGGATATGAAAATCTTTTGCGCAACCCTTGAAGATTGCACCAACTTTGTGTAGGTGTTGAATGTGGTGAAACAAAGTTTGGTAGACTTCATCGCAGTAGTGTTCATCTTTTAAATTCTTAGGAGTAGAATAGAATTCATCAACCCTACTCTCTTTTTCTTTCTGCATATTCATGAAAAACCCAAAAAATTACTCTTATTGAAATATCATTTGAAAGCTCCCATAGCTAGTATTGTTTGAAGTTGACTTAAGAAAACTATAGAAGGCCCCTCGTGATACCAACATATGACATTTACCATTGAGCTTATCCATAGTCAAGAGCTGACAGAGAAGGAACCTTGGAATCAATTGTATTGTAATGGTTGCAATTTGAATTTATATGGAAGTTTGAAGTAATCATATGTCTAAGCTTTGAACCTGAGAGAGGTCTACCACATGTTTGATGAAATCTCTCAGTAATTTGGAAAGGTTATGAAAGTAAATTTACCATGCCAACTGTTTGTTATAATACTGTTATTGTGCACTGGTAATCTGAAAGTTGGAGTCATATGTTTGACAAATTGTCTCCATTAGGACCTATGGTCTTAAGCTAGTTTCTTTCTAATTATTCGATGGAATGTTGATATCTCAAGCTCTGCTATGTTGGTAAAGATTTAAGCTTAAATGGTACATGATTTGGTTCTTGCTTTCTAATTACCGATGAATACATCAGATCTCTATTACCATACATATGTTTGACAAAATACCTATGCAAGTTTGTGTTTTGTAATACGTTTGCACACAAGGAAAAATCAGAAAGATCAATTTAGACTCTACACACCAACTGTTCGACGTAATGCCAATGTTACTAAACTGAAAATATAAGGCTAGAGTTTGATAGGGATCTTACACTAGTGAGGAAAGGAGGTATCGTTGCTGCACTTTTTGGGATTCCTAGATGCAGTGTTTTTTTGTTACATGGCACACTTCAAGGGCAACGAGTCATAGTCATAGTCATGTTAGATAATAGTGATACCCTCAATTTTTTTCATCATCTATGGTCACTAAGAGAGGCTAACACACAATAGAGCATGAGGGTTTTGAGGTCAAAGTAGGAGGATATTTGTTTCCATGCTTAGATTTGGTTCCATGCAACTACACATGAGGATGTTTGTTTCCATGCAACTACACAGTGACAAATTATTTCTTTGTTGTCAATTTGGATGATATAGATGTCATACTCGACATTCAATGATTGAGACCCTCGAGAAATATACATAGAGTTACAAGAACATGGGGTTCTCATTCAAGGTGGATGACAAGAAGGTGGTGCTACAAGGGATGTCCAGTGGGGATCGTAGGGAGATTTTGGCAAAGTGATTGGAGGCAATTTTTAGAAATGATGGGGTTGTTTGGGTATCACAATGTTTGGTTTCAATCAACCCCTTGAGTGGGTAGCAAGAATAGTACCATGATGATTCACTTTAGGCAGCATTGGGCAAGCACAATTTGGTATTTAGTGATAGCTCACTGAAGATTCCTTCACATAGACACTTTGAGCATGCAATCAAGTTGGAGGACGGAGCCAAGCTAGTCATCACTATTCCCTATCACCATCCCAAGAAGCTCAAGGATGAGACAAATAAGAAAATCCAAGCACTTATCGACAATGGATTAGGCATAGTTGAAGCCCCTTCACATCTTCAATGGTCTTAGTGAAGAAGGATTGAACTCTTAGGATGTACATTGACTACTGAGCATTGAACAAGAAGACAATCAAGAACAGATACTACATTTCAAGGATTAATTAGCTATTGGATGAGCTAGACAGAGTAGTCTACTTCTCGAAGATAGATCTTCATTCTGGGTATCAGAAGATCCATATGTGTGAGAAAAACATGCACAAGACAACATTTTGTTTCTATTATAGTCACTATGAGTTTTTGGTCATGCCTTTTGGATTGACGAATGTAGTAGCCACACTGTAGTCTTACATGAACCATATTTTTGAGAAGCAATTGAGTAAGTTTTTGTTGGTGTCCTTGGATAACATACTCATTTATAGAAAGAATTGGGAAGAACATGTGAGGCATTTGGAGAAGGTGTTTGGGATCATGGAGTCATGGTCATTGCTTGTGAAGAGGTCCAAAAGTGAGTTTGGGATGACAAAAATCCTATATTTGGGTTGCATCAAAAACATACCAGGAGTTCATATGCACTAGGAGAAGATTCAAGTGATGCTTGATTGGCCCACACCCATGAATCTCACGAAGTTGCATTGGTTCTTTGGATTATGCAGTTACTACAAGAGGTTCATGAAAGGGTTCTCATAGCTTGTACCACCATTGATAGATCTCACGAAGAAGGGATATTTTCATTAGAATGAGGAGGCACATTAGGCTTTTGACATAGTTAAGGTGACCATGAGTACTTGTCTAGTTCTATAATTGTCAAAAAAAATTTGACCTTTGTCCTCAAGTACAATGTATCCGGGGAAGGCATTGGAAATTTTGATATAGGATCATCACCAAAATGCTTTTGAGAGCTAGAAGCTCACAGGGACTGAACAATTGTACTCAAACTATGATAAGGACATTTTTGCCATCATGCATGCCTTGGCCAAGTTTCGACAATACTTGGTCAGAGCGATATTTGTGGTGAGGACCAACCAAAATAGTTTGAGATATTTCTTGAAGTAGGACCTAAAAAATAATAGAAGGACTTGAGGAAGATCCAAGAATATGATTTTGACATTATGTGAAGGGGAAGAAGAATGTGGTGGATGATACATTATCTAGGGGACTCTCCATATTCTCATTGTCTCATATTTTAGTAGATTGGAGGGCTCACTTGTTGGTTTAGTACTCCAAGAACACTTTTTCTTGCTAGTTGATGGATGGTCAAATTCGAGATGATAGATACAAGTTGGTAAATGGTGGCATTTACTACTAGGACATGATTTACTTGGTGCCTGAGTCAAAGATGAAGGATAAGATCTCTAGGGAGGCTCATGATTCACCCTGGGCAAGACATCCAGGATACCTCAAGACCTATAGATAGATCCATGAGAGGTTCATATAGAAGGGCCTCAAGGATGATGCACTATAGTATATCAAGGAGTGTGCCACTTGTTAGTAAAATAAATCCTAACATACTCTTTGAGAAAATTTACTTCAGTCCTTTCCCATTTCCAATCAGAAAAGGGAGAGCATTTCAATGGACTTCATCGTCTGACTCTCCAAGGTGAAGAGTAAGGATTGTATCTATGTCTTCGTTGATTGGTTTACTAAGTATGCTCATTTATTTTCCATTACCATGGAGTTTCAGGTGGTTTAGGTAGTAGACTTGTTCTTTTAGGAGGTGTTTTGTTTGCATGGTCTTTTGTGTAGCATAGTGATACAAACATTTCCTCAATGCGTTTTGGGTAGAGTTTTTTAAGTTGGTGGCCACTAAGTTGACTCTAAGTACAAGCTACCACCCTCAAATAATTTGACAAATTGAAATTTTGAATCAGTGTTGGAGGGCCATTTTGAGGAACTATATAGTAGGACAATAGAAGGCATGGATCTATTGGCTTCATTTGGGAGAGCATTGCTACAATACTACCTATCATGTGTCAATAGGTATTTTGCCTTTCAAGGTACTATATGGTTATGAGGTCGCATTATTTGTGTATTTTCCATTAGGAGATAATTGAGAATCAAGGGCCAAGGGGTGGTTGCAAGAGAGTTAAGACATCCTTTGATCTCTCAAGGATAATCTACAATAGGCCAAGAATCAGTAGAAGTTGTACGCCGATTGACATAGGATTGAGAAAAATTTGATGTGAGAGATTTCATCTATCTCTGATTGTATCCATATAGACAACCCTCCTTGAAGAGGAGTGGGGCTAAGTAGCTCAACCCTCATTTTTATGGACCTTCTAGGGTGATACAGAGGATAGGAGAAGTTCCTATGAGCTAGACCTTTCAGAGGCTAGTCGGATTCACAATGTCTTTCATTTATTATTGTGTTTGAAGAAAGTGATTGGACAACTTGTCATGATTTCCAAGGAGCTTCCTCCACTAGAATAAATATGGTAGACTTGCATTAGAGGTCGCAAAGATTATCAATCTCAAAGAGAGTAAGTTGAGGTCACGCACAATCAAGGAGTGCCTAGTCTACTGGAAGGAGTTGCCAATTGAGGATGCTATGTGGGAGAGCGAGTAGATTTTGGAGTATCCAAGTTTGGTATTGCCTGAGGGAAAGCTATTTTGAGAAAGAGAGATTGTCACATCTCCTCTTTAGGCCATACCTATTCTATTTTGCAACTAATTCTTATGGTTCCTTGAGAGTTAATTTTTTTTATATTAAAGATAGTTCAGAAATGATGATACAATAAAAGCTATACCAACATACTATTTAGTTGATCAGTCCATGTGTTGCCGAGTTCATTAACAATACACAAATACTGTAGCTAATCTAGTATCTAAAATAGTTCACAATATAAAGCAACCTATATCTATGAGAGTTTTTAGGTCAAAAAGAAGCAAACTAAACTATCATAGTTCATCATGAGCTCCATGAACCAATCACATTATTATTACATTCAGCAACATCAGTATCGAATTTCCCCAAGGGAGGATTAATGACAGGAGGAATCTTTGCAGATGCCTCCCATCCTAGAGCTTCAGGTTCTTTAGGGGTACTATTGATTCATTCAATCTCTTCTTCAAAAATGCCTTTTTCTTTAAAGAACTGGTTCAGGGCTTCAAGTTCCTTTTGGTCCATATTTTTCTTGTAGGTGTTGAAGAAATGTGTTGATCTAATATAATATTGATAAATTATGAGAGCTCCCTTCTGAACAAGAATGATGAATCTATTCTTTGGGATCTCCAAGACTATTGAAACCTGGAACATTATTAATTTATGGGTGAGTTTATGACTAAACTCAGTAAGACTCCTTTTGTCCAGAAATACTTCTTCATTTCTTTGTTTCCACAAAAACCATAGAATCTCAGTAGATAAAATAACCCAAATCTTACTTAACTAGACATGAAAAGACTCAACATAACTGGCTAAGACTTCAATCCAAGATAATCTAGGGTGAGAATTCCAACACAGCGGAGATCCAAAGAAAATATTCCAATCAAGGGAAGCAAGTTTACACTCTAAGAAAATGTGCTCAACAATTTTAGGTAACTTACATATAGATCAAGACAAAAAAAAGGATGCCAACAGAGGATAACAAAGACCCAACAACATCCTTTTTAAGTAGCAAGAGCCAACATAAACAAGACTTTTTTGGTTCAACAGGTTGGTGCCACATGAGGTCAAGAATAAAGTTCCATTTGGACTTCGGCCAATCTAGACCCCAATACTGATTAATCCATTTAAGGATCTTAGATTCATCTCTCAATATATGATCAAGGAAAGCAGATCCAGCTTGCCATTTAAGCTGCTTAAGAAAAGAATCAATGTGCAAGATCTTGCCAGTGATTAAACTACCTATAGCTTTTAAAATAAGAGTATAAGTCTACTTTTGTGAAGGAGGAATCCCAAATTTGTCTGTTATTTCCTCCCACGATCCAAGACGGTGCTCAAACAACACATCCTAAATCAGATAGATGCCTTGAGAAGCCCAAAATTTAGCAGAACAACTTGTGTAAGGGCAAGAGGTTTGTTATGTAGCTATATACCCCACCATAAGGATTTTTCCACCATAGATTATGTTGGTGGACCCCCAACAACCCCTCTAGAACATAATAATCCCCTAATTTGAGTCTAGGCCTTCCAAAGAGAGGCAAAGATGGTTGAGCCAAATACTTTCAAATCAAAGTCTCTCATAAGCAAGTCACAAAGAGACAAATCTTTCCAATTCTTGGCCTTTTTAATTATATACTTCAGAATGTTGTTTTTGATCAAAATTTTCTATGGCTTGTTTCCATGAAGAGCCTCAAATATCAGAAGTGCAGCTCCATGGGATTTGAGGTCCCTAAGACCCAAACCACCCAACTTCTTAGGTGAACAACACCAGTCCCAATTCACACAATATCTTTTCTTCAGTCCCTTACCATCAGATGAAAGAAAGTACCTCATAATCCTTTCTAATTTATCAACCTAATAATTAGCAAACAACCAAGTTGATGAGTAATATATTGCATGGGAACTAGAACCTTCTAAACTAATTAGACTATGCCTTCCCTCTAAAATGTTTTTTTCTCAATCTTGGCATAAATCTAATGCCACATATCCTTTGTGAATGGAGATAACGTAAAAGGTATTCTGAGATATCTCACAATGGTAGATGGGCCAGCCCAAACCAACCCCTTTCTTTCTATTTAGGTAGGGGAAGCATCAAACCAACCAAAGATTGTTGATTTGTGGGGAGCCACTTTTTCTCTAGAGGCCAAACAAAAAAGTTGTAGTATCTCAAGAGCATTATCAAATTTACTTTCCACTAGTTTTGAAACAAGTGTGGTGTCATCCAAAAATTATGAATTGATCAATTCATCTTATTTGGGAAGTTTTATTCTTTTGATAGGGGGGCCCAACCCCTTGTCTTTGAGGATATAAAATAGTGCATTTTCTGCTATCACAAATAGGGCATGTGCAATAGGGCATCCCTACCTAATAGAGCTCTATAGTTGTATAGGTTCAAATATGTCCCTATTAACATCAATGATAGTAGAAGAGTCCTAAATAGTATATCATCCACCTGCAGAATTTCGAAGGGAAGACAAATGCTTTTAACATTCCCAATGCAAAAGGCCATTAAATCCTATCATATGCCTTTTCAAAATCTAGGAGAATCATGGTAGAGTTTTGACCATCCTCTTTGGCCCAATGGAGAGCCTCCCTGCTGGTAATCAAATTTTCCTATATATACTCACCCTTAATGAATCTTGTTTGTGTCAAAGATACAACCTTGTTTAAAATCCCAACAATCCTTTTAGTAAATGTTTTTGCAATGATTTTGTATGATATATTAAGAAGGGTGATTGGTCTCTAATTTCTGACTAGAGATTTATCACCACTTTTAGGAATTAATTTAATTACTCCTTTATTGATATTGTATCCAAGAGAACCTCTTTGAAAAGCATCATTGTATAATAGTACTAGTTCCTCACTGATCCATTCAACATTTGTTTTATAGAATCTTGCTAGGAGACCGTCTATTCCCAGGGCTTTATCATTAGCCGAAGATCTAATAGTGTTCTCAATTTCTTTAGGGGTGATGTCTTGCTCAAGTAACCCAACCTCGTCTCTAGACACCTTCTTCAGAATCAATTTCAAACACTTCTCAACATCTCAAAATTGTTATCTTTATGTTTTGAGGTAAACAATGACTTATAGAAGTCAAAGAATGCATTTTTAATGGTAGTTGTATTAGTAGATAGCCAATTTTCAGTCTAAATTTCCTCAATCATCTCCCTCTTTTGTTTAGCTTTCATCAATTTAAAGAAATAGTTAGTGCCCTTATCACCTTCTTTCAGCTTGGTCATCCTTGTTGTAACTCTTTTCCCTTGGAACCTGTAATTTTGGATTTTTCTTAGTTCCATTCTAGTAGCACATGATGCGTCCTCAAGCTCTTTATTTGCACCAGTGGTCTGAATTTGTCTTTCTAAACTATTAAGTTTACTCTAAAGGTTAGATTAAGTAGTTGCTCTATCTTTAGCCTTCTTTTCCCCTATCAGTTGGAACTATTGATGTTTATAGCTTCGATCAGATAAAATATAGTGGAAATTAATGTTATAGGAATAGATCAATTATACCTATGTATATATATCAATATATATATATAATAATAATAAGTATTATTATTATATATACATTCATCTATATACATATTCTAAATATTATACCTTTCTTATAATAATAATGACCTATTGAATTAACATTAAATTTGAATCAACTTAAATAATATTATTCACATTAATATTACCGATTTGTATCAGTTAATATTAATAAAATTGTTCACCTTTATTAATACCATTTGTATTGGTCAATTATGTGTTGCACACAGTATATTATGTACTGCACACATAAGAATATTATGTGTGTAGCATGTAATATACTGTGTGTAACGTGCAATATGCAATACATAAATGACATTTATATTATGTGCAATGTGTAATCTGCAATATAAATTTACTTACTAATAGTTATGAATCAGTTCTATACTTTGTTATGATATTAAAAGAACATTTTTCATTTAGAGACATGTCTCTACATATGTAGAGGCATGTCTCATTGTTGATATTTATATTCATTATTGGGCTACATTTTGAAATACACAAAAATCAATAAGTGCAAGTAAAAGTGCAATACCTCCATTGTGATAAATATACAAAACATTAAATTCAAGTCTCATTCATAAAATCATCATAATATTAACATTAATATATTTATATATATATATCTGTTATTATATCAATAATAAATATATATTTATATATTGTGATTAAATATAGTAAATATATTTCATATATTAAGGTTATATAAGTAAATTTAAAAGCCATATATTCTGATCTAAAAATTCAACATGGTATCGGAGCCAAGTTCCTCCGTTGAAGTCTAATCGCTTGAAGGAAGATCCGATTATATTGAAGGAAGATCAAGATCAAATTGTTGGAAATCTCATACCTATAGAATGGAAAATGGAATGAGACTCGAAGACATACATGAAGGTGCTTCCGATTTTGAATCATGGAAACTTCGAGTGATGTTGGTATTAAGGAAGAATGAGCTAAAGACAATAATAGAAATTTCTCTTAAACCTAATAGGAATGATGAGTAGAGAAAATGGGAAAAAGACAATACTAGAGTAATGGAATTATTAGTGGATGGAGTGAAAAATCATCTACTACTTGTCATAAAAAAATTAGACTCTGCATATGACATGTTCAAAGCCCTGGAAAACATGTTGAGATCAACAACACCAACATAATTCTTACCCTTAAAAATAAACTCTCTAATATTAAAATGAATAAAGGAGAGGGTATCACCTCATATTTTATGAGGATACCAGAATTAAGGAATCAACTCTCTTCAATTGGTCACATTTATGATAATAAGGAGTTAACTATGATAACTCTAAATGGGCTCCCTATCTCATGGGAAAACTTTAGACAAGGAGTAAGTGCTCGTGCCAAACTCCCCAAATTTGATCGACTAAAAGAAGACTACATTCAAGAAGAGTATAACCTAACATCCAGAGGAATTTTGGAATCCAAAAATGAAGATGTTTACGTTCTTGTCACTAGTTCAAAAAGGAAAAAGGGAAAGAAGTCATATGATGAACAACGGTTCAAGAAACCTAGAGACTTCTCTACTATGCAATGTTTTAGATGCGACAAATATGGTCACATTGCAAGAAAGTGTCCTGATAGACTTAGAATGCTAGCCTCCCTTGCTAAAGTCAATAATTCAAATGTATGTTAAGAGAAATATGTATTCTAAAAGAAATTCAAGATACCTTATGATTGAGAGGGAGTTCACTGATAAAGATAAGAACACTTCTGAGGTAAACTTGAAATGATTATTGATTATTATATTAATGTTATTCTATAACTATATGGGCCCTGTGTAAATCATAAGGAAGTGACGACTTCCAAATGATAATCACTTGTATTTGTTAAAGTTATCAAAAGGTAATGATCTTACAATAAATTTCTACTATGATAGATGTTTTTGTGATGATTTAAATAGATCTTAAATTGTGGATAGAATTGCTGATGGAGGCAATCCACACTGAAGCTTGTGAGTTTGTGAATAGAATTGCCAATGGAGGCAATTCACACGAGAGCTTGTGGATAGAATCACCGATGGAGGCAATCCACACTGAAGCTTGTGAGTTTGTGAATAGAAGCACCAATGGAGGGAATTCACACGAGAGCTTGTGGATAGAATCGCTGATTGAGGCAATCCACACCAAAGCTCGTGAGTTTGTGGATAGAATCATCGATGGAGGCAATCCACACGAGAGCTTGTGGATAGAATCGCTGATGTAGGCAATCCACACCAAAGCTCGTGAGTTTGTGGATAGAATCACCGATTGAGGCAATTCACACGAGAGCTTGTGGATTGAATTGCCAATGGAGGCAATCCACATGGGAACAAACTTGCACAATTTATGTACTTATTGTGATGTGCATTTTATCTTCCCTAACTAATAGGGATTGTTGATGTTTATAGCTTCGATCAGATAAAATATAGTGGACATTAATATTGTAAGAATAGATCAGTTATATCTATGTGTGTGTGTGTGTGTGTGTGTGTGTGTGTGTGTGTGTATATATATATATATATAATAAGTATTATTATTATATATACATTCATCTATATACATATTCTGAATATTATATCTTTCTTATAATAATAATGATCTGATTGGATTAACATCAAATTTGAATCAACTTAAATAATATTATTCACATTAATATTACTGATTTGTATCGGTAAATATTAATAAAATTGTTCACCTTTATTTATACCATTTGTATTGGTCAATTATGTGCTGCACACAGTCTATTATAAGTGTTGCACACAGTATATTATGTGCTGCGCACATAATAGTATTGTGTGTGTAGCACGTAATATACTGTGTGCAACGTGCAGTATGCAATACATAAATGGAATTTATATTATGTGTAATGTTCAATCTGCAATGAAAATTTACTTACTGATAATCATAAATCAGTTCTATACTTTGTTATGATATTAAAAGAACATGTCTCATTTAGAGACATGTCTCTACATACGTAGAGGCATGTCTCATTGTTGATATTTATATTCATTATTGGGCTGCATTTTGAAATACATAGAAATCAATAAGTGCAAGTAAAAGTGCAGTACCTGCATTGTGATAAATATAAAGAACATTAAATTCAAGTCTCATTCATAAAACCAGCATAATATTGACATTAATATATTTATATAAATCTATTATTATATCAATAATAAATAAATATTTATATATTGTGATTAAATATATTTCATAGATTGAGGTTATATAAGAAAATTTTAAAGCCATATATTATGATCTAAAAATTCAACAGGAACATTCTCCTCCAAATATAAAAACTTGGATAAACATGTGGCCATCTTAATAGCATCCATAGAGTCTTGATCCTTTAGAAGGGTGGTATTTAATTTAAACAGGTTCTTGCCCTTGGACCTATGAATGGTAGATAGGTTCTGATCAATCAGGATGCAAGCAGAAATTGGGGAGTGATCAGAGATAGTGGCAGGGGTAACCCTCACTAGTATAATGCCTTCAATAATCTCAAATGAGTAAATATTAGAATTTGCATAGACTCTATCCAATCTACAATATATTCTTTGCCTACTTGCTTGATTGTTGCACCATGTATACCAAATATCAGAAAAAGATTATTTCTTCCTTTCTAGTGGGTCAACAACATTTAGTGTCCTGTTAAGCTTGGACTAGAAGAATTGCTCATTACCATTCCATGATTTTTTATCACTGCCCCATCTATCTTCTATATATTCCACCATATTAAAGTCCCTAGTAATGATCTAGTGGGCTTTTGGGAGGGAAGAGGCTATCTAATCCCAAAAAAAGGCCCTTTCTCTATAATCATTAGAAGCATAGATATTGCAAATACCACAAAGCTTGTCAATGGTTGTAATGTCCCTATTTTGAGTGAGCATCTTTGTTATTAGATTTAGCCTATCACTGGGTCCTTGTAGGCTAATACTGGTGATTAGAGGGCTGTGATGTGGGTTTTGGCCTATTTTGCAAGACTTACTATTTATAATAAGTTAATAGTTGGTTCCGATGAGCTCAGATGAGTTAGAGTGGTGTAGGAGCACCTAAAGAACTAGGGTTAAGGACCCTTAAGAACTTTTAGATTTGCTTTAAGTTGGTTTGTAAAGTGTTTATTCATTCACTCTTGTAATGACCGAGTACAAAATGGGTCAAGTCGGTGAATAAACACTCTAGTGCTTAGATTTTTGCTTTTAGTTTTGTTGTGTGTTAGAGGTAGTTTGTAAGCCTCTAGAAATCCAACCAAGACATTAGGAACCTTAGATAAGTTGCTCAGTATGTATTGAAGTCGCTCGATAGTACTAGTGCTCGGTAAGACTGGTGCTCGGTAAGAGGTGCTCGATAACACAGGTGCTCGGTGAGATTGGTACTTGGTAATGTTACTGCTCGATACCCATGCTACTCGGTACTGTTGCAGAGTTTACATTTTTTCTACATGGTAAACCAGTTGTAACAGTTGTGAAAGGTAGATCTTGTCTACACATGGATAGTATGGTTAGTAGTAAGGGTTCCTGACAAGATGCTTTTGACATAGTGGGAAATTAAGACTATCCCAATGATGAGGTGGTTATTTATGATGTCCTAGGCCTCCTTTTTAAAGGAGGGGGTTTGTAAGAGTGGTAGGACAAAGGAGTAGCAGTTGGATTTTTGGAATGGTTTTTATTATTTCCAATTAATGAAAAGTTGCAGGTTGTGTACTTAGTCAATTTTGAAGCTTTGTCCTTTACTATGCATGCAAGTAGATTAATTTGTTTTGTTTTTGTTTGCAAGTTGTGAGTTCTTTACCCATTCTAGGTTGTAAATATTGAATGGCTCCTCGAGCTTCCTAAATCCATGGTGAGAGCCATGTGTCTAGATGGAACTCAAGAGGAGCCCTTGTACATAGGTTCCTTTTTCTTGTTTTTGGTAGGAGAAGCAGCAGATATGAGTCTGGAGATCTTACCCTAGGAGAGCTCGACGATAGTCCGGCTAGGGGAGAAAGTGAGGACGATGCTATGAAGGCACTAGTTGAATGAGTAGAGTGGATCTACTTGTGTAGATTCAATGAGAGGAGAATAACTTGTCAATGGGGACTGAGTCTTGAAGAGAGAGTAGAGTTCTTGGTGGCTTACTTCAGTTTAGGGTGGTGAATTCCCTAAGAGATCTAAAAGAAAGATCTCAAGTAGAGTCAGGCTGACTCTGTAGTAGCAACTGGACTTCGGACCTGCATCATAGAGGAATTAAATGATGCTCTTAGTTTTTATTTTTGGCTTCCTCTTTGGGC